>JBBYHM010372348.1:0-17738 GCA_038381775.1 Adansonia rubrostipa | reverse complement strand
TCATGATTGGGCACCATAAACACATTCTCCTCATTGGGATAAATGATATTGATGCTTTAGTTTCATAAGAAAAACTTCTTTTTCTATCATTTTTGGAATTGTAGTTCATCTTTAAATTGGGATAAACCTAGATTCTCATAACAATCTCCTTTCTTTTTCGGATTAGCACCATAAACACAATCTCCTTATTGGGATAAATGATATTGATGCTTTGGTTTCATAAGAAAAACTTTTATTTCTACCATTTTTAGAATTAATGTTCATTTGTCGATTTAGACAAATAAGGATTCATATAATAATCTCTTTTGTTTTCATTATTGGGCACCATAAATACATTCACATCATTGGGATAAACGATATTGATGCATTGGTTTCATAAGAAAATTATCTATTTCTACCATTTTTAGAATTAATGTATGTTTGTTGATTTGGACAAACACGGATTCACATAATAATCCACTTTCTTTTCATGATTGGGTGCCATAAACACATTTTCCTCATTGAGATAAATGATATTGATGCTTTGGTTTCATAAGAAAAACTTCTCTTTCTACCGCTTTTAGAATTAATGTATGTTTGTCGATTTGGACAAACATGAATTCACGTAATAATCTCCTTTATTTTCAATATTTGGCACCACAAACGCATTCTCCTTATTGGGATAAATAATATTGATGGTTTTGTTTCATAAGAAAACTTCTCTTTCTACCATTTTTAGAATTGTAGTTCGTCTATCAATTGGGATAAATCTGGATTCACTTAACAATCTCCCTTTTTTTTAGGATTGGCATGATAAACACAATCTCCTAATTGGGATGTGTTTATGATGCCCAATCATGAAAATAAAGGAGATTACTATGTGAATCCGTGTTTAACCTAATTGAAAGATGAACTTTAATTCTAAAAATTGTAATAAGAGAAGTTTTTGTTATGAAACCAAAGCATCAATATCATTAATCCAAACGAGGAGAATGTGTTTATGATGCCCAATCATGAAAAGAAAGGAGATTATTATGTGAATCCATGTTTATCCAAATTGAAAGATGAACTTTAATTCTAAAAATGGTAATAAGAGAAGTTTTTTCGATGAAACCAAAGCACCAATACCATTTATCCCAACAAGAAGAATGTGTTTATGATGCCGAGTCATGAAAAGAAAGGAGATTATTATGTGAATCCATGTTTATCCCAATTGAAAGATGCATTTCAATTCTTAAAATGGTAATAAGATAGGTTTTTGTTATGAAGCAAAAGCTTTAATAGCATTAATCCCAACGAGGAGGATGTGTTTATGATGCCCAATCATGAAAACAAAGGAGATTATTATGTGAATCCATGTTTATCCTAATTGAAAGATAAACTTCAATTCTAAAAATGGTAATAAAAAAAGTTTTTCCGATGAAACCAAAGCACGAATACCATTTATCCTAATAAGGAGAATGTGTTTATGATGCCCAATCATGAAAAGAAAGGAGATTATTATGTGAATCCATGTTTATCCCAATTGAAAGATGAACTTCAACTCTAAAATTGGTCATAAGAGAAGTTTTTCTTATGAAACCAAAGCATGAATATCATTTATCCCAACGAGGAGAATGTGTTTATGAGGCCCAATCATGAAAATAAAGGAGATTATTATGTGAATCCATGTTTATCCCAATCGAAAGATGAATTTCAATTCTAAAAATGGTAATAAGAGAAGTTTTTGTTATGAAACCAATACCTCAATATCATTAACCCCAACGGGGAGGATGTGTTTATGATGCCCAATCATAAAAACAAAGGAGATTATTATGTGAATCCATGTTTATCCCAATTCAAAGACCTACTTCAATTCTTAAAATGGTAATAAGAGATGTCTTTCTTATGAAACCAATGCATCAATAACTTTAATCCCAATGAGGAGAATATATGAACCCATGCTTATCGCAGTTGAATGATGTACTTCAATTCTAAAAGTGGTAATAAGAGAAGTTTTTCATATGAAACCAAAGCTTCAATAGCTTTAATCCCAACAAGAAGAATGTGTTTATAATGCCCAATCATGAAAAGAAAGGAGATTATTATGTGAATCTAGGTTTGTCCAAATCGATAGATGTATATTAATTCTAAAAATGGTAGAAAGAGATGTTTTTCTTATAAAACCAATACACCAATGTCATCTATCCCATTGAAGAGAATGTGTTTATGATGCCAAATCATGAAAAGAAAGAAGATTATTATGTGAATCCATGTTTATCCCAATAGAATGACGAACTTCAATTATAAAAATGGTAGAAAAAGAAGTTTTTCTTATGAAATGAAGGCATCAATAATACTTATCCCATTGAGGAGAATGTGTTTACGATGTCGAATCATGAAAAGAAAGAGGATTATTATATGAATCCACTTTTATCCCAATTGAAAGACGAACTTCAATTCTAAAAATGGTAATAAAAGAAGTTTTTCTTATGAAACCAAAGCATCAATATTGTTTGTCCCATCGACGATAATGTGTTTATGATGCCTAATTCTGAAAAGAAAGGAGAGTATTATGTGAATCCATGTTTATCCTAATTGAAAGATGAACTTCAATTCTAAAAATGGTAATAAGAGAAGTTTTTCCTATGAAACTAAAGCATCAATACCATTTATCCCAACAAGGAGAATGTGTTCATAATGCCCAATCATGGAAAGAAAGGAGATTATTATGTGAGTCCATGTTTATCCCAATTGAAAGATGAACTTCAATTCTAAAAATGGTAATGAGAAAAATTTTTCTTATGAAACCGAAGCATCAATATCTTTAATCCCAACGAGGAGAATGTGTTTATGGTGCCCAATCATGAAAGAAACAGAGATTATTATGCGAATCTAGGTTTACCCTAATAGAAAGACGAACTTGAATTATAAAAATGGTAGATAGAGAAGTTTTTCTTATGAAACAAAGGCAATAATATCATTTATCCCATCGAGGAGAATGCGTTTACGATGCCTAATCATGAAAAGAAAGGACATTATTACGTGAATCCATGTTTATCCCAATTGAAAGACGAATGTCAATTCTAAAAATGGTAAAAAGAGAAGTTTTTTCTGTGAAGCCAAGGCATCAATACCATTTATCACAACAAGGAGAATGTGTTTATGGCACCCAATCATGAAAAGAGAGGAGATTGTTATGCGAATCTAGGTTTATCCCCATAGAAAGACGAACTTCAATTATAAAATTGGTAGAAAGAGAAGTTTTTCTTATGCAACCATTGCATCAATATCATTTATCCCATCGAGGAGAATGTGTTTATGATGCCCAATCATGAAAGAGAGAAGATTATTATGTGAATCCACGTTTATCCCAATTCAAAGATGTACTACAATTCTGAAAGTGGTAATAAGAGAAGTTTTTCTTATGAAACCAAAGCATCAATAATACTTATCCCATCGAGGAGAAAGTGTTTACGATGCCTAATCTTGAAAAGAAAGGGGATTATTATGTGAACCCACTTTTATCCCAATGGAAAGACAATCTTCAATTCTAAAAATGGTAATAAGAGAAGTTTTTCTTATGAAACCAAAGCATCATTATCATTTATCCTAATGAGGAGAATGTGTTTATGATGTCCAATTATGAAAAGAAAGGAGATTATTGTGCGAATCCATGTTTATCCCAATTGAAAGATGAACTTCAATTCAAAAAATGGTAATAAGAGAAGTTTTTCCTGTGAAACCAAAGCATCAATACCATTTATCACAATAAGGAGAATGTGTTTATGGCGCCCAATCATGAAAAGAAAGGAGATTATTATGCGAATCTAGGTTTATCCCAATAAAAAGATGAGCTTCAATTATGAAAATGGTAGAAAGAGAAGTTTTTCTTATGAAACCAATGCATCAATATCATTTATCCCATCGAGGAGAATGTGTTTATGATGCCCAATCATGAAAAGAAAGGACATTATTATGTGAATCCATGTTTATCCGAATTGAAAGACGAACTTCAATTCTAAAAATGGTAAAAAGAGAAATTTTTCTTATGAAACCAACGCGTCAATATCATTTATCCCAATGAAGAGAATGTGTTTACGATGCCCAATCATGAAAAGAAAGGAGATTATTATGTGAATCCATATTTATCCCAATTGGAAGACGTACTTCAATTCTAAAAATGGTAATAAGGCAAGTTTTTCTTATGAAACTAAAGCATTAATATCATTTATCCCAACGAGAAGAATGCGTTTATGATGCCCAATCATGAAAAGAATGGAGATTATTATGTGAATCCATGTTTATCCTAATTAAAGGATGAACTTCAATTCTAAAAATGGCAATAAGAGAAGTTTTTCTTTAGAAACCAAAGCATCAATATCATTTATCTCAATGAGGAGAATGTTTTTATGATACCCAATCATGAAAAGAAATGACATTATTATGTGAATCCTTGTTTATCCCATTTGAAAGATGAACTTCAATTCTAAAAAAGGTAATAAGAGAAGTTTTTCTTATAAAACCAAAGCATCAGTATCATTTATCCCAATGAGGAGAATGTGTTTTTGATGCCCAATCATGAAAAGAAGGAGATTACTTTGTGAATCCATGTTTATCCGAATTGAAAAACGTACTCCAACTCTAAAAGTGGTAATAAGAGAAGTTTTTCTTATTAAACCAAAGCATCAATATCTTTAATCCCAACGAGGAGAACGTGTTTATGGCGCCCAATCACGAAAAGAAAGGAGATTATTACGCGAATCTAGGTTTATCCCAATAGAAAGATGTACTTCAATTATAAAAATGGTAGAAAGAGAAGTTTTTGTTATGAAACCAAAGCATCGATATCATTTGTCCGATTGAGGAGAATGCGTTTATGACGCCCAATCATGAAAAAAAAATGAGATTATTATATGAATCCATGTTTATCCCAATTGAAAGATGAACTTCAATTCTAAAACTGGTAATGAGAGAGGTTTTTCTTATGAAACCAATGCATCATTATCATTTATCCCAAGGAAGAGAATGCGTTTATGATGCCCAATCATGAAAAGAAAGGAGATTATTATGTGAAACCTTGTTTATCCTAATTGAAAGATGTACTTCAACCGTAAAAATTGCTATAAGAGAAGTTTTTCTTATGAAACCAAAGCATCAATATTATTTATCCCATCGAGGAGAATGTGCTTACGTCACCCAATCACAAAAAAAAAGGAAAATATTATGTGAATCCATGTTTATCCCAATTGAAAGATGAAGTTTAATTCTAAAATTGGTAATCAGAGAAGTTTTTCCTATGAAACCAAAGCATCAATACCATTTATCCCAACAAAGAGAATGTGTTTACGATACCCAATCATGAAAAGAAAGGAGATTATTATGTGAATCCATGTTTATCCTAATTGAAAGACATACTTTAATTCTAAAAATGGTAATAATAGAAGTTTTTCTTATGAAGCCAAAGCATCAATATCATTTATCCCAACGAGGAGAATGTGTTTACGATGCCCAATCATGAAAAAATGGAGATTATAATGTGAATCATTGTTTATCCCAATTGAAAGACGAACTTCAATTCTAAAAATAGTAGTAAGAGAAGTTTTTCTTATGAAACCAAAGCCTCAATATCATTAATCCCAATGAGGAGGATGTGTTTATGATGCCCAATGATGAAAATAAAGGTGATTATTATGTGAATCCATGTTTATCCCAATTGAAAGATGAAATTCAATTCGAAAAATGGTAATAAGAGAAGTTTTACTTATGAAACCAAAGGATCAATATCGTTTATCCCAGCAAGGAGAATATGTTTACGATGCCCAATCATGAAAAGTATGGAGATTATTATGTGAATCCATGTTTATCCTAATTGAAAAACATACTTTAAGTCTAAAAGTAGCAATAAGAGAAGTTTTTCTTATGAAACCAAAGCCTCAATATCATTTATCCCAACAAGGAGAATGTGTTTATGATGCCCAATCATGAAAAGAGTGGAGATTATTATGTGAATCCTTGGTTATCCCAATTGAAAGATGAACTTCAAGTTGAAAAATGGTAATAAGAGAAGTTTTTTTTATGAAACCAAAGCATCAATATTATTTGTCCCATCGAGGAGAATGTGTTTGTGATACCCAATTATGAAAAGAAAGGAGATTATTATGTGAATCTATGTTTATCCCAATTGAAAGATAAACTTCAATTCTAAAATTGGCGACAAGAGAAGTTTTTCCTATGAAACCAAAGTGTCAATACCATTTATCCCAACAAGCAGAAAATGTTTACGATGCCCAATCATGAAAAGAAAGGATATTATTATGTGAGTCCATGTTTATCCCAGTTAAAAATGGTAATAGCAAACGTTTTTCTTATGAAACCAAAGCATCAATATCATTTATCCCAACAAGGAAAATGTGTTTACGATGCCTAATCATGAAAGGAAAGGAGATTATTATGTGAATCCATGTTTATCCCAATTGAAAGTCGAACATCAATTCTAAAAATGGTAATAAGAGAGGTTTTTCTATGAAACCAAAGCATCAAATCATTTATCCTAATAAGGAGAATGCATTTATGGTGCCCAATCATGAAAAGAAAGGAGATTATTATGTGAATCCACGTTTATCCAAATTGAGAGACGTACTTCAATTCTAAAGGTGGTAATACGAGAAGTTTTTCTTATGAAACCACAGCATCAATATCTTTAATCCCAACGAGGAGAATGCGATCATAATGCCTAATCAGGACAAGAAGGGAGATTATTATGTGAATCCGTGTTTGTCCAAATCGATAGACGTACATTAATTCTAAAAATGGTAGAAAGAGATGGTTTTCATATGAAACCAAAGCATCAATAGTGTTTATCCCAACGAAGAGAAAGTGTTTATGATGCCCAATCATGAAAAGAAAGGAGATTGCTATGTGAATCTAGGTTTATCCCAATGGAAAGACGAACTTCAATTATAAAAATGGTAGAAAAAGTCATTTTTCTTATGAAACCAAAGCATTAATATCATTTATCCCATCGAGGAGAATGCGTTTAAGATGCCCAAACATGAAAAGAAAGGAGATTATTTTGTGAATCCATGTTTATCCCAATTGAAAGACGAAATTCAATTCTAAAAATGGTAATAAGAGAAGTTTTTCTTATTAAACCAAAGCCTCAATATCATTTATCCCAACGAGGAGAAATGTATTTATGTTACCCAATCATTAAAATAAAGGTGATTATTATCTGAATCCATGTTTATCCTAACTGAAAGATGAACTTCAATTCTAAAAATGGTAATAAGAGAAGTTTTTTTTATGAAACCAAAACATCAATATTGCTTGTCCCATCGAGGAGAATGTGTTTATGATACCCAATTATGAAGAGAAAGGATATTATTTTATGAATCCATGTTTATCCCAATTGAAAGGCGAACATCAATTCTAAAAATGGTAATAAAAGAGGTTTTTCTTATGAAACCAAAGCATCAAGATCATTTATCCTAATGAGGAGAATGCGTTTATGATGCCCAATCACGAAAAGAAAGGAGATTGTTATCTGAATCCACGTTTATCCGAATTGAAAGACGTACTTCAATTCTAAAAGTGCTAATAAGAGAAGTTTTCCTTATGAAACCAAAGCATCAATATCTTTAATCCCAACGAGGAGAATGCAATCATGATGCCCAATCAGGAAAAGAAGGGAGATTATTATGTGAATCCGTGTTTGTCCAAATGATAGACGTGCATTAATTCTAAAAATGGTAGAAAGAGATGGTTTTCATATGAAATCAAACTATCAATATCATTTATCCCAACGAGGAGAAAATGTTTATGATGCCCAGTCATGAAAGGAAAAGAGATTACTATGCGAATCTAGGTCTATCCCAATAGAAACATGAACTTCAATTATAAAAATGGTAGAAAGAGACATTTTTCATATGAAACCAAAGTATCAATATCATTTATCCCATCAAGGAGAATGTGTTTATGATGCCCAAACATGAAAAGAAGAGAGATTATTATGTCAATCCATGTTTAGCCCAGTTAAAAGATGAACTTTAATTCTAAAAATGGTAATAAGAGAAGTTTTTCCTATGAAACCAAAGCATCAATACCATTTATCCCAACACGGAGAATGTGTTTACGATGCCCAATCATAAAAAGAAAGGAGATTATTATGTGAATCCATGTTTATCCCAATTAAAAGGCAAACATCAATTCTAAAAATGGTAATAAAAGATGTTTTTCTTATGAAACCAAAGCATCAAGATCATTTATCCTAATGAGGAGAATGCGTTTATGATGCCCAATCACGAAAAGAAAGGAGATTGTTATCTGAATCCACGTTTATCCGAATTGAAAGACGTACTTCAATTCTAAAAGTGCTAATAAGAGAAGTTTTCCTTATGAAACCAAAGCATCAATATCTTTAATCCCAACGAGGAGAATGCAATCATGATGCCCAATCAGGAAAAGAAGGGAGATTATTATGTGAATCCGTGTTTGTCCAAATGATAGACGTGCATTAATTCTAAAAATGGTAGAAAGAGATGGTTTTCATATGAAATCAAACTATCAATATCATTTATCCCAACGAGGAGAAAATGTTTATGATGCCCAATCATGAAAGGAAAGGAGATTACTATGCGAATCTAGGTTTCTCCCAATAGAAAGATGAACTTTAATTATAAAAATGGTAGAAAGAGACGTTTTTCATATGAAACCAAAGCATCAATATCATTTATCCCATCAAGGAGAATGTGTTTATGATGCCCAAACATGAAAAGAAGGGAGATTATTATGTGAATCCATGTTTAGCCCAGTTAAAAGATGAACTTTAATTCTAAAAATGGTAATGAAAGAAGTTTTTCTTATAAAACCAAAGCCTCAATATCATTTATCCCAACGAGGAGAATGTGTTTATGTTGCCCAACTATGAAAACAAAGGTGATTATTATGTGAATCCATGTTTATTCCAATTGAAAAATGAACTTCAATTCTAAAAATGGCAATAAGAGAAGTTTTTCTTACAAAACCAAAGCATCAATATCATTTATCCCAACAAGGAGAATGTGTTTATGATGCCCAATCATGTAAAGAATAAAGATTATTATGTGAATCCTTGTTATCTCAATTGAAAGACGAACTTCAATTCTAGAAATGGCAATAAAAGTGGTTTTTCTTATGAAACCAAAGCATCAAGATCATTTATCACATTGAGAAGAATCCGTTTATGGTGCCCAGTCACGAAAAGAAAGGAGATTATTATGTGAATCCACATTTATCCGAATTGAAAGATGTACTTCAATTCTAAAAGTGTAATAAGAGAAGTTTTCCTTATGAAACCAAAGCATCAATATCTTTAATCCCAACGAGGACAATGTGATCATGATGCCCAATCAGGAAAAGAATGGAGATTATTATGTGAATCCGTGTTTGTACAAATCGATAGACGTAAATTAATTCTAAAAATGGTAGAAAGAGATGGTTTTCATATGAAACCAAACCATCAATATCATTTATCCCAATGAGGAGAAAATGTTTATGATGCCCAATCATGAAAGGAAAGGAGAATACTATGCGAATCTAGGTTTATCCCAATAGAAAGACGAACTTCAACTATAAAAATGGGAGAAAGAGACATTTTTCTTATGAAACCAAAGCATCAATATCATTTTTCCCATCGAGGAGAATGTGTTTATGATGCCCAAACATGAAAAGAAAGGAGATTATTATGTGAATCTATGTTTACCCCAATTAAAAGATGAACTTTAATTCTAAAAATGGTAATAAGAGAAGTTTTTCTTATGAAACCAAAGCCTCAATATCATTTATCCCAATGAGGAGAATGTGTTTATGTTGCCCAACCATGAAAATAAAGGTGATTATTATGTGAATCCATGTTTATCCCAATTGAGAAATGAACTTTAATTCTAAAAATGGTAATAAGAGAAGTTTTTCTTATGAAACCAAAGCATCAATATCATTATCCCAACAAGAAGAATGTGTTTACGATGCCCAATCATGAAAAGAATAGAGATTATTATGTGAATCCTTATTTATCCCAATTGAAAGACGAACTTCAATTCTAAAAATGGTAGTAAGAGAAGTTTTTCTTATGAAACCAAAGCTTCAATATCATTTATCCCAACAAGGAGAATGTGTTTATGATGCCCAATGATGAAAATAAAGGAGATTATTATGTGAATCCACGTTTATCCCAATTGAAAGGCAAACTTCAATTATAAAAATGGTAATAAAAGAAGTTTTTCTTATGAAATCAAAGCACCAATATTGTTTGTCCCATCGAGGAGAATGTGTTTATGATACCCAATTATGAAAAGAAAGGAGATTATTTTGTGAATCCATGTTTATCCCAAGTGAAAGATAAACTTCAATTCTAGAAATGGTAATAAGAGAAGTTTTTCCTATGAAACCAAAGCATCAATACCATTTATCCCAACAAGGAGAATGTGTTTACGATGCCCAGTCATGAAAAGAAAGGAGATTATTATGTAAATCCATGTTTATCCTAATTGAAAGACATACTTCAATTCTAAAAATGATAATAAGAAAAGTTTTTCTTATGAAACCAAAGCATCGATATCATTTATCCCAACAAGTAGAATGTGTTTATGATGCCCAATCATGAAACGAAAGGAGATTATTATGTGAATCCATGTTTACCCCAATTGAAAGATGAACATCAATTCTAAAAATGGTAATAAGAGAGGTTTTTCTTGCGAAACCAAAGCATCAATATCATTTATCCCAATGAGGAGAATGCATTAATGGTGCCCAATCATTAAAAGAAAGGAGATTATTATGTGAATCAATGCTTATCCAAATTGAAAAACGTACTTCAATTCTAAAAGTGGTAATAAGAGAAGTTTTTCTTATGAAAGCAAAGCATCAATATCTTTAATCCCAACGAGGAGAATGTGTTTATGGTGCCCAATCAAGAAAAGAAAGGAGATTATTATGCAAATCTAGGTTTATCCCAATAGAAAGACGAACTTCAATTATAAAAATGGTAGAAAGTGAAGTTTTTCTTATGAAACCAAAGCGTCAATATCATTTATCCCATCGAGGAGAATGTGTTTATGATGCCCAATCATGAAAAGATGGAGATTATTATGTGAATCCTTGTTTATCCCAACTGAAAGATGAACTTCAATTCTAAAAATGGTAATAAGAGAAGTTTTTCTTATGAAACCAAAGTGTCAACATCATTTATCCCAACGAGGAGAAAGTGTTTATGATGCCCAATCATGAAAAGAAAGGAGATTATTATGTGAATCCATGTTCGTCCAAATCAATAGACATACATTAATTCTAAAAATGGTAGAAAGAGATGATTTCATAGGAAACCAAAGCATCAATATCTTTAATTCCAACAAGGAGAATGTGTTTATGGTGGCCAATCATAAAAAGAAAGGAGATTATTATGTGAATCTAGGTTTATCCCAATAGAAAGACGAACTTCAATTACAATAAGGGTAGAAAGAGAAGTTTTTCTTATAAAACCAAAGCATCAATATCATTTGTCCCGTCGAGGAGAATATGCTTATGATGCCCAATCATGAAAAGAAAGGAGATTATTATGTAAATCCATATTTATCCAAATTGAAAGACGTACTTCAATTCTAAAAGTGGTAATAAGAGAAGCTTTTCTTATGAAAGCAAAGCAGCAATATCTTTAATCCCAACGAGGAGAATGTGTTTATGCTGCCCAACCATGAAAAGAAAGAAGATTATTATGTGAATCTAGGTTTATCCCAATAGAAAGCTGAACTTCAATTATAAAGAGGGTAGAAAGAGAAGCTTTTCTTATAAAACCAAAGCATCAATATCATTTATCCCATCGAGGAGAATGCGCTTATGATGCCCAATCATGAGAAGGAAGGATAGTATTTTGTGAATCCATGCTTATCCCAATTGAAAGACGAATTCAATTCTAAAAATGGTAATAAGAGAAGTTTTTCTTATGAAACCAATGCATCAATATCATTTATCCCAACGATGAGAATGTGTTTATGATGCCCCATCATGAAATTAAAGGAGATTATTATGTGAATCCATGTTTATCCCAATGGAAAGACAAACTTCAATTCTAAAAATTGTAATAAGAGAAGTTTTTCCTATGAAACCAAAGCAACAATATCATTTATCCCAATAAGGAGAATGTGTTTATGATGCCTAATCATGAAAAGAAAGGAGATTATTATGTGAATCCATGTTTGTCCAAATCGATAGACGTACATTAATTCCAAAAATGGTAGAAAGAGATGGTTTCATATGAAACCAAAGCATCAATATCTTTAATTCTAATGAGGAGAATGCATTTATGGTACCCAATCATGAAAACAAAAGAGATTATTATGCGAATCTAGGTTTATCCCAATAGGAAGATGAACTTCAATTATAAAAAGGGTAGAAAGTGAAGCTTTTCTTATGAAACCAAAGCATTAATATCATTTATCCCATCGAGGGGAATGCATTTATGATGCCCAATCATGTAAAGAAAGGAGATTATTATGTGAATCCATATTTATCTGAATTAAAAGACGTACTTCAATTCTAAAAGTGGTAATAAGAGAAGTTTTTCTTATAAAACCAAGGCATCAATATCTTTAATCCCAATGAGGAGGAAGTGTTTATGGCACCCAATGATGAAAAGAAAGGAGATTATTATGCGAATCTAAGTTTATCCCAATAGAAAGATGAACTTCAATTATAAAAATGGTAGAAAGAAAAGTTTTTCTTATGAAACCAAAGCATCAATATCTTTTATCCCATCGAGGAGTATGTGTTTATGATGCCTAATCATGAAAAAAATGGAGATTATTATGTGAATCCTGGTTTATCCCAATTGAAAGATAAATTTCAATTCTAAAAATGGTAATAAGAGAAGTTTTTCTTATGAAACCAAAGCATCAATATCATTTATCCCAACAAGGAGAATGTGTTTACGATGCCCAATCATGAAAAGAAAGGAGATTATTCTGTGAATCCATGTTTATCCCAATTGAAAAACGAAGTTCAACTCTAAAAATGGTAATAAGAGAGGTTTTTCTTATGAAACCAAAGCATCAATATCATTTATCCCAATGAGGAGAATGTATTTATGGTGCCCAATCACAAAAAGAAAGGAGATTATTATGTGAATCCATGTTTGTCCAAATCGATAGATGTACTTTAATTCTAAAAATGGTAGAAAGAGATGGCTTCATATGAACCAAAGCATCAATATCTTTAATTCCAACGAGGAGAATGCATTTATTGTGCCCAATCATGAAAAGAAAAGAGATTATTATGCGAATCTAGGTTTATCCCAATAGAAAGACGAACTTCAATTATAAAAATAGTAGAAAGTAAAGCCTTTCTTACGAAAACAAAGCATCAATATCATTTATCCCATCGAGGAGAATGTGTTTCTGATGCCCAATCATGAAAAGAAAGGAGATTATTATGTGAATCTAGGCTTGTCCAAATCGATAGACATATATTAATTCTAAAAATGGTAGAAATAGATGTTTCTCTTATGAAACCAAAGCACCGATGTCATTTATCCCAATGAGGAAAATGTGTTTATGATGCCCAATAATGAAAATAATGGAGATTATTATGTGAATCCATATTTATCTGAATTGAAAGATGTACTTCGATTCTAAAAGTGGTAATAAGAGATGTTTTTCTTATGAATCCAAAGCATCAATATCTTTAATCCCAATTAGAAGAATGTGTTTATGGCATCCAATCAAGAAAAGAATGGAGTTTATTATGCGAATCTAGGTTTATCCTAAAAGAAAGACGAACTTCAATTATAAAAATGGTAAAAAGAGAAGTTTTTTTATGAAACCAAAGCATCAATATCATTTATCCCATCGTGGAGAATGTGTTTATGATGCCCAATCATGAAAAGAAATGAGATTATTATGTGAATCCATGTTTAACCCAATTGAAAAACGAACTTCAATTCAAAAAATGAGGATAAGAGAAGTTTTTGTTATGAAACCAAAGCATCAATATTGTTCGTCCCATCGAGGAGAATGTCCTTATAATACCTAATTATGAAAAGAAAGGAGATTATTAGGTGAATCCATGTTTATCCCAATTGAAAGACGAACTTCAATTCTAAAAATGGTAATAAGAGAAGGTTTTCCTATAAAATCGAAGCATCAATATCTTTAATCCTAACTAGGAGAATATGTTTATGGCAACCAATCATGAAAAGAAAGGAGATTATTATACGAATCTAGGTTTATCTCAACAGAAAGATGAACTTCAATTATAAAAATGGCAGAAAGAGAAGTTTTTCTTATGAAACCAAAGCATCAATATCATTTATGCCATCAAGGAGAGTGTGTTTATGATGCCCAACCATGAAAAGAAAGGACATTATTATGTGAATCCGTGTTTATCCTAATTGAAAGGCAAACTTCAATTCTAAAAATGGTAAAAAGAGAAGTTTTTCTTATGAAACCGACGCATCAATATCAGTTATCTTAACGAATAGAATTTGTTTATGGTGCCCAATCATGAAAGGAAAGGAGATTATTTTGTGAATCCATGTTTATCCTAATTGAAAGACGTACTTCAATTCTAAAAATGGTAATAAAAGAAGCTTTTCTTATGAAACAAAAGCATCAATATCATTTATCCTAATAAGGAGAATGTGTTTACGATGCCCAATCATGAAAAGAAAGGAGATTATTGTGTGACTCCATGTTTATCCCAATTGAAAGACCAACTTCAATTCTAAAAATGGTTATAAGAGAGGTTTTTCTTGTGAAACCAAAGCATCAATATCATTTATCGCGATGAGGAGAATGCGTTCATGATGCCCAATCATGAAAAGAAAGGAGATTATTATGTGAATCCATGTTTATCCGAATTGAAAGACGTTCTTCAATTCTAAAAGTGGTGATAAGAAAAGTTTTTCTTATGAAAGCAAAGCATCAATATCTTTAATCCCAACGAGGAGAATGTGTTTATGGTGCCCAATTATGAAAAGAAAGGAGATTATTATGCAAATCTAGGTTTATCCCAATAGAAAGACGAACTTCAATTATAAAAATGGTAGAAAGAAAAGTTTTTCTTATGAAACCAAAGCATCAATATCATTTATCCCATCGAGGAGAATGTGTTTATGATGCCTAATCATAAAAAGAATGGAGATTATTATGTGAATCCTTGTTTATCCTAATTGAAAGATGAACTTCAATTCTAAAAATGACAATAAGAGAAGTTTTTCTTATGAAACCAAAGCGTCAATATCATTTATCCCAAAGAGGAAGAAGTGTTTATGATGCCTAATCATGAAAAGAAAGGAGATTATTGTGTGAATCCATGTTTGTCCAAATCGATAGACGTACATTAATTCTAAAAATGGTGGAAAGAGATGGTTTCATATGAAACCAAAGCATTAATATCTTTAATTCCAACAAGGACAATATGTTTATGGTTCCCTATCATAAAAAGAAAAGAGATTATTATGCGAATCTAGGTTTATCCCAATAGAAATACGAACTTCAATTATAATAAGGGTAGAAAGAGAAGTTTTTCTTATAAAACCAAAGCATCAATATCATTTATCGCAACGAGGAGAATGCATTCATGATGCCCAATCATGAAAAGAAAGGAGATTATTATGTGAATCCATGTTTATCCGAATTGAAAGACGTACTTCAATTCTAAAAGCGGTGATAAGAGAAGTTTTTCTTATAAAACCAAGGCATCAATATCTTTAATCCCAACGACGAGAATGTGTTTATGGCACCCAATCATGAAAAGAAAGGAGATTATTATGCGAATCTAGGTTTATCCCAATAGAAAGATGAACTTCAATTATAAAAAAGGCAGAAAGAGAAGTTTTTCTTATGAAACCAAAGCATCATATCATTTATCCCATCGAGGAGAATGTGTTTATGATGCCCAATCATGAAAAGAATGGAGATTATTATGTGAATCCTTATTTATCCCAATTGAAAGACGAACTTCAATTCTAAAAATGGTAATAAGAGAAGTTTTTCTTATGAAACCAAAGCATCAATATCATTTATCCCAATGAGGAGAAAGTGTTTACAATGCCTAATCATGAAAAGAAAGGAGATTATTATGTGAATCGATGTTTGTCCAAATTGATAGACGTACATTAATTGTAAAAATGGTAGAAAGAGATGGTTTCATATGAAACCAAAGCATCAATATCCTTAATTCCAACGAGGAAAATGTGTTTATGGTGCCCTATCATAAAAAAAAGGAGATTATTATGCGAATCTAGGTTTATCCCAATAGAAAGACAAACTTCAATTATAATAAAGGTAGAAAGAGAAGTTTTTCTTATAAAACCAAAGCATCAATATCATTTATCCCATCGAGGAGAATGTGCTTATGATGCCCAATCATGAAAAGTAAGGAGATTATTATGTGAATCCATGTTTATCCAAATTAAAAGACATACTTCAATTCTAAAAGTGGTAATAAGAGAAGTTTTTCTTATGAAAGTAAAGCAGCAATATCTTTAATCCCAACAAGGAGAATGTGTTTATGGTGCCCAATCATGAAAAGAAAGGAGATTATTATGCGAATCTAGGTTTATCCCAATAGAAAGATGAATTTCAATTATAAAAAGAGTAAAAAGAGAAGCTTTTCTTGTAAAACCAAAGCATCAACATCATTTATCCCATCGAGGAGAATGTGCTTATAATGCCCAATCATGAAAAGAAAGGATAGTATTTTGTGAATCCATGCTTATCCCAATTGAAAGATGAATTCAATTCTAAAAATGGTAATAAGAGAAGTTTTTCTTATGAAACTAACGCATCAATATCATTTATCCCAATGACGGGAATGTGTTTATGATGCCCCATCATGAAAATAAAGGAGATTATTATGTGAATCCATGTTTATCCCAATGGAAAGACAAACTTCAATTCTCAAAATTGTAATAAGAGAAGTTTTTCCTACGAAACCAAAGCATCAATATCATTTATCCTAATGAGGAGAATGTGTTTATGATGCCCAATCATGAAAAGATAGGAGATTCTAAAAATGGTGATAAGAGAAGTTTTTGTTATGAAACCAAAGCATCAATATTATTTGTCCCATCGAGGAGAATGTGCTTATGATGCCTAATTATAAAAAAAAAAAGGAGATTATTAGGTGAATCCATGTTTATCCCAATTGAAAGATGAACTTCAATTCTAAAAATGGTAATAAGAGAAGTTTTTCTTACGAAACCGCAGCGTCAATATCATTTATCCTAATGAGGAGAATGTGTTTACGATGCCCAACCATGAAAAGAAAGGAGATTATTATGCGAATCTAGGTTTATCCTAATAGAAATACGAACTTCAATTATAATAAGGGTAGAAAGAGAAGTTTTTCTTATAAAACCAAAGCATCAATATCATTTATCGCAACGAGGAGAATGCATTCATGATGCCCAATCATGAAAAGAAAGGAGATTATTATGTGAATCTATGTTTATCTGAATTGAAAGATGTACTTCAATTCTAAAAGCGGTGATAAGAGAAGTTTTTCTTATAAAACTAAGGCATCAATATCTTTAATCCCAACGACGAGAATGTGTTTACGGCACCCAATCATGAAAAGAAAGGAGATTATCATGCGAATCTAGGTTCATCCTAATAGAAAGATGAACTTCAATTATAAAAATAGTTGAAAGATAAGTTTTTCTTATGAAAACAAAGCATCAATATCATTTATCCCATCGAGGAGAATGTGTTTATGATGCCCAATCATGAAAAGAAAGGAGATTATTA
>JBBYHM010372337.1:0-14008 GCA_038381775.1 Adansonia rubrostipa | reverse complement strand
GTAATACTAAATCAATTAATCTCTTAATTCTAGTATAAATGTTAATTTATTGATTTTTTTTATAACGTGATATATGATAATTTTAATTCATTGGAAAATTTTAATGTCATCTACAAATCCACAATTATAATTATTCAAGCAAAACAAAAAGATTAAAAACTGCCTCGGTAAATTATATTTATAAATTTTAAAATAAAATTAATTAACAAATAAACTTATGTAGACTCTCTAATCCCCTTTTCATAGCCAATGTATAAAATAATAATTTATTTTAAAATAAATCAATAAATAAATATCGCGAATAAAATGATACATGACAAAGTATTTTTTTTGAAATATTAATTTTGCCACTGATTAAAAAAACGAACTCTAAAAAAAATGTAGACATTAAAATCGAAAAATCATATATAAATATAATATAATAAGAATTGGGTTACTTGGATGCTTATGTGGGTATTTTCTTTTAATGACACGTAAAGCAAGTTTAATTTTAATTATATCTTATATTTTAATTTAAAATTAAAAATTAAAAATTTTAAAAATATCTATTTTCCAATATTTTAATTTAAAATTTAAAATTTTTAATCCGAATTTGGACAAACTCATTCTTAATTTTTTTTATTTAATCTATTTACTTAATATTTAAATAATAACTGTGTTTTAAATTAAAAACAACAAAATTCCTATTAAATCCAAAATTGTTTCAAAACTATCGACGTTTATCTTAAATTTATAAACAATTTAAATTTTATATGTTTAATAAATCATATCTATTACTTAATGACACAATTATTAAAATTTTATCTTAAATTTAAAAGCTATTAAATTTGTTAAAATTTATAATTAACGGATTTATCTGTCTATGTATAAATATATAACTCACGTTAAGAATGACTTGCACTTTTCATAATTACCCAAGATAGTTGTTTTTTTTAATATATATATATGATCAAGATCATATATATATATATATATATATATTGCAAGAATAAATTGCATCTTTTAATAATTGCTCAATATATAAATTTTTTATCATTTTTTGTTCCGTTGTTTTTATTAGGGCCATATTTTAATTAAGAGATGTTAACTGTTTTTTCTTGTTTAAATTTTTTTTTCTCTTAAACTCTTAATTTTTTTCATCTTTTTTATTTTGATCAATATCACATCTTTTAAATCTCAAGCATCATTTCGGATATATATTTTTATTGTTTTATCATAATTATAATATAATTAAGATATATAAATTTCTTTTAAAGTTAGTTAAGTAGTTATGCGAGTAAAAGTTCGTATATTCACATTTTTTTTATGTTACTAATATTCTAAATAGTTTAATAAATAAATAAATAAATAAAGTTTTTTTTTTCAAGGTTTGTGATAGGCTTTTCTTAGAAAGACTCTTTATCAATTATTGTGGCTTAAATATAACGTGGATTATTTGTTGAAGTCTTTAATTTTAAGTGCAATTAATAATAATGAACCAATAAAACTTTTTTGAGTCTATAATTACTAAGTTCAATAATTTTTTATTTTTAGCTTTTATATTAGTACTTTCTAAAAAAAAGAAAAAAATCTAAATCCCAAAAAAGTGAGAATAAGAGTTATGCACAAAAACATTAAAGTTATAAAATATTATTTAATTTAAAATAAATAGATGAATATTTTTCAATTAAATTATTGGATATTTTTTAAAAAATAGATGAGTGATAATGTTAAATTTTTAAGAATTTTAAAATAAATAAATAAATAAAATTATTCATTTAAAATCAATTTTAAATTTAAAAATTTCTAAAAATTCATATATGCTAATTTTTATATATCCAATAATTATTCTAACTAAAACTAAGAGTTATTTAATGTAATTAACTAATTGCATAAATTGTTGCACATTTTTTATTTTAAATTGTTTTATTTATGCTACATATATTAATTAGATATGAATATTAGTGGGCATTTTAATTTAAAACTAAGTGTAGTTAAGATTTCATATATTTACGTGAAATGTAATAAATTTCAAATGAAAATGACTTAAAGTAAAAAAAATTAAATTAAATTATTATTAAATTATTGGACCGATTTCATAAATAAAAATATTAATTCAAACTAATCAATAAGGTCCATTGGCTACATCCAAACCCAACTTGCTTTCGTTTCACTCGCCAAAAAGGAGGGGAAAAGAAAAAAAAAAAAAAAAAACTCCTTTCCCAATTCTCAAGAACTCAAACCTCTCAAATCCTCTCAATTTCAAATTTCCCGTCCAAACAGCAACCCAAATCATGGCCACTCCTTCCCCACGTGAGGAAAACGTGTACATGGCGAAACTCGCCGAGCAAGCCGAGCGCTACGAGGAGATGGTCAAGTTCATGGAGAACGTCGTCTCCGCCGTTCCGGCTCCTGACGAACTCACCGTTGAGGAACGGAACCTCCTCTCCGTCGCTTACAAGAACGTGATCGGATCTCGCCGTGCCTCTTGGCGAATCGTTTCCTCCATCGAGCAGAAGGAGGAAGGACGTGGCAACGCCGACCACGTCTCCACAATCGGTGAGTACAGGGCCAAGATCGAGGCCGAGTTGTCCGAGATTTGCGCCGGAATTTTGAAGCTTCTCGACGAGAAGCTGGTTCCTGCCGCCGGGAGTGCTGATTCCAAGGTCTTTTACCTGAAGATGATGGGAGATTACCATAGGTACTTGGCTGAGTTCAAGACTGGGGATGACAGGAAGGCGGCTGCCGAGAATACGCTCTCCGCGTATAAATCTGCACAGGTTTGTGATTATTTTCGTTGTTTCCTTTTCGATCCTGTGCATTTCTTTGCCTTGATTTGTTTTAATTTTAGGGTTTGATTAATTTATTACGAATATGCATTTAATTTTCGGAGCATGCTTCATGTTTACTACTGGAAAAGTTTGATTTGAGGGTGAATCTAGTTTATTGATCTACATTTACAATTATGTTCTTGATTTCTTGTTTACTTCCATCACTAAGATTTCAGGATCTGCTTTGAATTGCGTAGCTTGATTAGGAAATCTTAGCGTTAGAAGACATTACATATAATCCATTTGAAAATATATGAAAATTAGCAAGAAAAATGGTCTCAGTAATATGGGTTTGGAAATTTGATTTAGCTTTATTTTGTTTTCTACAGACATTTTCTGATTTTGTTAAGCAAATTTTGATCTGATTCAATTTATTTATTTTACAAATTTTATTTTATATATTGACTCTGTTTTATTGTTGAGAAATTTAACACGCTAATTGCAAGTGAACGATATTGCAAAATCAAGCAATAAAGAATTAGTATTGTTCCTATGGAGACTGATGGCAAATACTTACTTACAACTGAAATTATTTTCATTAATTTTGTCAAGCAACCGAAATTTAATGTGAGAAAATAAAAATAAAGATTGCACAAATAAAAACCTTAAAATAAACAGAAATTAATCAGTGATAAAATTCCTAAGGTTATAGCAATTTCAATTTTTCAATCCTCTTTGTTCTTATTATTATTATTATTATTATTAAGCCAATATGTCATTCAAGTGACAGTCAAAGAATCATGATAAAGGATCAATGTAAACCCTAGAAAAATAAATTTAGTTTCACTTTATTTGAGCCTTTCTGGGTCATGTTACAAATTGATGCCATTCCTGTTTATGTAGACCTTTTTATTGCTATTCTTCTGACTTTAAAGTCATGCAATCAGTCTGGATCTGAATTTTTTATTATTATTATTTTAAATTTTCTTACTTTTACATTTAATTACCTTTGCTAAAGTTATTATGGCTTGTGTTTTGTCCATGGGTTTGGTCAATTTTATATGCATCTTTTTGTTCTGTATTCTTTTCAGGGCATTACAAATGCTGAGCTGGCCCCAACTCATCCTATCCGATTAGGATTGGCTCTGAACTTTTCTGTCTTTTACTATGAGATCTTGAATTCCCCCGATCGTGCTTGCAATCTTGCGAAACAGGTAGGATAAAGAGACTTTAGAATTTTAGCTTAGTCTCTATGGTCATCTTATTCTTCAAAAACATTGGTGTGAGTGTGCATTCTTTTGAATAGTATTACAAATCCTTTTTTGTTCTTCTTTTGGAGTGCCATTAATTTGTCTTCAAATTCTGTCAATTAACATTTTTGTTTCTTTCCTCAGGCTTTTGATGAAGCCATCTCGGAGCTGGATACTCTTGGAGAGGATTCATACAAGGACAGCACTTTGATAATGCAACTTCTTCGTGATAACCTCACTTTGTGGACCTCGGATATGCAGGTTAGACCCCACACATTTCTTTTTCGTTTTTGACTTTTGTATTCTGCCTTCTGTGTAGCTTATTTTTATATTGAAATTTCTTTTATTAACTATTATTTGTTTTCATCTATTATAGGATGATGGGACTGATGAGATCAAAGAAGCTCCCAAAAATGAGGATGAAAAGCAACAGTGAAGTCGCTAATCTTTGTGGTATTATTTTACTTCTCTAGTTGTTTTTGTATGGAGAAGTCACTTGGTCCCACTGTCCCCTTCAGTTACCTGCTTTTAGGAGATCATGTCTCAATTTATGAACCTTGGAAGTACTTCTAAAAATTTCTAGTATTTCACTGGTTATGTTTTCGAGTTGAAGCTTTCTAGCTTTCTAATTGCAGTGAGGCTATATGTACAAGTTCTTAGTTGTTTTCTTGACAATAAGGGAGATGATGATTGAGATATTTACTGAGCTTAAGGTTTGGAAGATGTTTTCCTGGAATTCTCCGATCTATATTTATATAGCCTTGTTGTTTTACTATGTCGACTATGCTTTATCTCTTTAAATCTCTTTGCCTCTTCTCTTCGATTGATGCCGATGTATCTGTCATTGCCTTTTAAACTTGTATGCTTGTCTCAGGAAATTGGTAGATTATAGTTTTTTAGCACTGCTATTGCTTGTGTCGAATGAATCTCCTGGATTCTAAGATTAGTTTTGGTTGAATGTATACCATGAAAGGTGCTTACCTGGAGATTAAAATACTGCTGCATCAATTAATCTAAATTATTATTGGAGTCTTGCAGCCTTAGGTGTTGCCATGTCTGTTTACAGGACCTTCTTAGTTCCATGTCTTGATGGTAAATGGTTCTCAATTTTTTTTTCCACTCTTTGGGTTTTATCATCAAATTTTGGTTGCAATTTGCAAAAGGATTAGTTCAAATCCAAATTGTTTTGCAATTGGTTATTGCAAATGTTAATGTTAACAGGAAACCTTAAACCATAGTCAAGACTTAATAATTAAAGATCGGAGGGGGTGGAGCCAAGCAAGATGAAAGTGTTTTCAACTTCTTTTTCTTTCCTGGTTAGGAGAAGGAATACCACTTTTAAGTTGCTGCACAATCGTGGTCGGGCCCACCTGTCCCGGTCACCGCAGCCACACACAACCTTAGGTCTCGCAGAACCATTTGTCATGCCTCTACTATAACCGTAGGAACTTGATTTGTTTCGCTGTCTACATTTTATTATTGATAATTTTAGACATATACTAATATATAATATGTACACTGTATAAAAAAATAAATAAATTATGCCACAAATATGATGTAAATATATAAATGTGTAAAATTTATGTCACATGAATTATTAATGTCAATTTATATAAAAATAAATAGCAAAATAAGAATGTATGAAGTGTCAAGTCTCTATTTGTTCATCCATTAATTTAGAGAATTTTTACTAAGTACATTTAAGAAATAAAAAAAATAAATAATGAAACATGTAAAAGTTTTTTAATCTTTCTTATGGAGTTAAAAAAAAAAAACTTTACTGTTAGTGTATTTGATAGTAATCTTTATAAATGATAACTTTAATTAGTTTTTATTTAAATTGATTTAATCTATAATATGTATAGATAAGTATTATACAAAAGCTCTTTTGAACATACAAAATTAATCATTTTTATTTATTATATTAATAAAAATTTCAATTAATATATACTTCGTTAGTATTTGTATTATATAGAACTATTAAAATTTTCAAAAAAAAAAAATTATTCGAATGAAAAGCCATGCACATTAAATCAAAAGTTTGGATTTAAAACAGCTAAGGCCCATGCCAACAAAGCGTAACAGTTGGGCCAACAAAATGAAAATCCATTTTCAGTTTCGACGTCTATATTCTATATTATCAAATTATGTCACACTCGTGGGTGTAAGAAAAAGCTTGACGTAAAAATATATATATTAGTAATTTTTTCAAGTGATTAATAGTTTTTTTTTCTGATTTTTTTTGAGAGAGTAGTAGCTTTCTTAGAAAAATGATAATATTTTTTTTTATTTTTAAATATATTATAAAAAATTAAAAGATATAAATGCTCTTAAAATAATATTATTTAATTTATAAATATTTGTTTTTTTTTTTCAATATTAAACTGAGTTGGTGTCAGTTGAGAGTTTTATAAATTGTATTGATTATTAAAGTATGTGATTGAGTTTAATGTTACGAGTTAAGTAACATTACTTTAGTTTAGTAAATTACGTAAAAAAATTAAAATTATAATAATATAAAATTAAGGGTCTTTAGGTATTTTATTTTTTAAAATAAATAATAACCCACTAAAATTTTACCTTTTTTTTAAAAAAAAATCTTTAGTTTTAAAAATAACTAACCATTAAAACCCCTTAATTTTTAAGAAAATATTTTTTTGTCACTAACGAAAGAGAGTAAATTTATCATGTAAGTTTGAGTTCAATTCCATATATCCTCTCCCCATCCCCTATTTATCAAAAATAATTATAGATATAAAAATAAAAAAATATTTTAAAGAGAAATACATATAAGATTGGAATGTTAAAAAAAAAAAAACAAACAAACCAAACGGGCTACGAAGATTGCTCTAGATTAGTACTGGGAGAGGTCCAAAACTCTAACCCGACCCAGAAACCCAAACCGACTTTATTTTTATTTATTTATTTATTTTTTTTAAGTTCTTAAGTCGGTCTAGACTTTTTCTCCGTCACGTTATAAAAGCACTCAGTCACTCTAATCCAGGAATTCACAAGACCAAATTATCCTCCGCCTTCAGGCTATTGTTCGGTTAAATATTCCATTTAATTATTCACAGATAGAATTTAAGCTTTTTCCTTCTATGTATATTATTGATTTTTTTCTCTGTAGATAAAATTGTTATGGACATTGATAACGAGATCGCCAAAACCCAAGAAAGAGCGACTGAGGAAGGAGAAGGATCTTGCCTCTCTCTCTCTCTCTCTCTCTCTCTGTCTCTCTCTCAAATTCACATCACCTGCAACAGTAGAGAAGCATTCAGAATTTTTTTCCAAAGCCACACAATTTTGCTGCAACTCACTTTCTCAAAAACAAAGAATATACAGTCTTAACACCAGTACGATCAGACGGATATTGTGCATTTCTTGTAATAGTGAACGTTGTAAGGTTGATCATCGACTATGAATATTTGCTTCATTGTTATTGCAGATTATTTGTTGAATCTAAATATTATGAACCATTTCTTGGTTATGGTGAGGTAGGCGTTTGATTTCTTCTGCTACCTCAAAAATTTCACCTTCAAGGCCTCAACCCGGAAACTGGCTCAGCCCATGATTGGACCTGCTCCATTGTATGTATAGCCGTTTTCCTGCCTTTACATAGCGTTTAGCTCCTTTCTCTGATCATAATCAAAATTCAAAAGACGCCATGGATTCGCGAAAGGAAAAGAAGGTAGCGATTAGGCTGTGGATTATCTACTATGATGCCACTCTGATCAGCTCTATTCAATCGTTCTCCCTCCTGACCCTAAACTTCAATGCCCATCTCCTTGTGAATACTGTGTCTCCCTCCCCCATCCTTTCCTTCTAAAGGCTTTATCAGCCTTCTCTCAATTTCATTGCTTTTTCTTTCTCGTTTCCTGTAGTTATGCAGAGCTGATGGATGCTGATCTCCCTCTAGCCCAACTCGTCTTCGCCAACCCAACTGACTACTTGAGATTCGTTGACCAAGTCGTCATTTTGGCCCATTTAGTCTCATCAAACCTCAGGCATATGCATATGCCATGCCTTAGGTGCTTTTAGAATAACCAATGATGATGTTTAATTACCTTTATTTTTTTTTTCCTTTTTGAGGTAGGAAGGACAGAGGACCTGCACATACTATGTCCCTATCCGTCTTTAAGAGCGTACAGACCTCTTAACTGAAATCTTTACCACATGTTTATTTTCTATTACGTCTTAGAAAACATTTGGAATAGCCTATTTTGTTGGATTATATTGTACCTTACCATATAAAAACAAGTTTTAGCCTGGAAGCTATTAAGAACGATTAATAAGTTCATTCAAATTTTGCAATATTCTTTGAGATCTTTCATTTCTTGTGTTCTATGTCTAGTTGATATTTTAGCTGTATTTTAAGGGCCTTTTTTGGAGGCAAGAAGCAAAGCCCGTTAATTAACTTGCCTTTCCATGGACCTAGATCATCCCTTCCTAAATCTTGTGTCCCACAGAATTTGTTTCAGTTAGAATACTTGGATAAAGTTGTAAGTTGAATTTTGTAAAGTACATAGTGCATGCGATTCCCTACTTCATGGCACAGGCTATTTGCTGACCAACTTACACTATGTTGCCACATGTTGTTTTTCTATGATTGTCGAAACATTGTTGTCCGGCATCCATTTTTTTTTTTTTTTGTTCCTTATTTATATTTAATTCAATTCTATTATGCTCTTCTTGCTGGTTTGTTTAAGCATGGCTGTTAAACAAGTTTTGGCATTTTTCTAACTTTTCAGGCTGGCCTTTTTACTGCACTTAATACCAGGAAAATTGTCTTTGGTGCAAGAAATCCTAAAGGACACTATGATCCTGATCAACGTATCACTTCAATTTAGAGAACCTGTTTCTTAATCTTCCCTGAGTTTTTCTCTTATTTATATTTGTACCTTATTGTTCTTAACCTTTAACAAAATCTAGCTCTCTCTGTCAATCCTGCACTCTCGGGTCCCTTACTAAGCAGATTTGATATTGTCCTAGACCTCTTGGATACGAAGAACCCTGGATGGGATGTAGTTGTGTCATCACATATTCTGGCTGAGGTAATGCGTCTGAAAAGTTATAAATTTTTGCAGAAGAATTTGAATAAATCTCTCAACGCAAAAAAAAAAAAAAAAAAAGGATTTTGAATATGATGCCCCAATTGTTGTCCGAAATTAATTGCAGGAAGCACCCAATAATGGTAATCAGGATGATGATCTAGTAGTATCTGGCCACTTTCTA
Source organism: Adansonia rubrostipa (assembly GCA_038381775.1). Taxonomy (NCBI): domain Eukaryota; kingdom Viridiplantae; phylum Streptophyta; class Magnoliopsida; order Malvales; family Malvaceae; genus Adansonia; species Adansonia rubrostipa. The sequence continues at coordinate 4,773 of JBBYHM010372337.1, read as the reverse complement.
TACTTCAGAGCTAAAGATACGTTTGCTACATGAAACTATTAGATCACTCTGTAAAAGTTTTGTCTAAATTTAAACCATCTTCCATTACCAATCTCTTATAATTAGTATTTTTTGGGATGTTGGTTAGGGTTTCCAGATTATTATTGTTCATAGGAAATTTATCTCAACAATCTTATGTATCTCCTTGGATCACTTGATTTTGTAGGTTTTGTAGATCTCGTGCAGGTATATTCGCTACATAATAATAAAAAACACAAACGCTCACACTTTAAACCTGTGCTTACAAAAGAGGCTGAAAAGGTTATCTCAAGCTATTATCAACTCCAAAGAAGATCACCAACATATAATGCAGGTTCCTCCATAGGAATCCCTTCTACTAGATCATGGTTGCCATTATTCTATTCACGTTGCTCATACCATGATGGAAAATGCAGCAAGAACAATGGAGCGCATGCTTGAAAGCTTGATAAGCCTGGCTCAAGGTATGTTGGAGAATGTGCTGATTTATCATCCTTATCTGCTGACACTCTTTCCTTTGGACTTTGTTGTTCGCAGTACTGCAGCAATACCAATCCTCAATGGTTTTGTTGAGGTCACTAGATTAGATGTGATATCTTATATCTGTTCTTAAATTTCATAAATTTTAAACATATTAGAAGTTTGATAGTATGCTTTATGGTTTTTCATTGATCATTACAATCCTTAAAACATTAACAAAGATTTAAAAGAAATTAAGAAGAAAAAACCATGGCAATAGCAGAGGAGCAATGCAAAAAAAGATCGTCAAATTTAGTTTCACAAGCTTCTCAATAGATACGCTTTGCACTATGAAACGCCCAGTTCTAGATGTAGTAATTCTTGTTTTAGAAATGTTTCTCATCCTTTAGGAAGTACCCAGCCAGATTTGAAGCAGATAGAGACAGTGAGAAGAAAACCGATTGCTGCTCCAAGACCAAATTTCCAATCCAGAATCTTCATTTTTTTGCCCGGAGACACAAGTGGAGGAATCTGTTTTATTTGAGTTGGCCTAAGTATTGTATAGCAGAGAGCCTCGTTTCCTTCAAAGCTAGATTCAGGGAATGTCATCAACTGGCCTCCTGAGGGTATATTCCCATAGAGCCCATTGTATGATACATTGAATTTTGACAGAAAGCTGAGATGCACCAAAGAATTTGGTATTTGGCCAGAGAGATTGTTACGAGACAAATCCAACACTTCCAAGTTTGTCATCCCCGATATACTATCTGGGATAGTTCCCGAAAGGCCGTTGTGGTTCAAACTCAAAACATGAAGGTTTTTCAAGTGCCCAAAGCTTGGCCAGATTGGTCCCGTAAACTTGTTGGAACTTAAGTCAATAGTCGGTGGGAAGCTCCATATATTGTTATATTCCAAGTGCGGCCCACCTTGCTCTGTGCTTTTTACCAGTGAGAAGTCTTCAGGCAGTTCCTTCAGTAGAACTGGAGGGTGAACAAGGTTTTCTAGTCCAGTTAAATTTTCCGGTATCTCCCCAGAAAAGGAGTTGTTAGACAAGTCCAAGTAAAAGAGATATTTGAAGTTGCCTACCCAAAAAGGAATTGACCCTCCCAACAAATTCCACGATAGATCCAGCAATTGCAACATTTTGCAACCACTCAACCAAATTGGAAGGGAACCTCTCAGGTAACAAAATGGAATAACAAGTGCCTTAAGACTTCTGAACTGCAAATCCACGTTGCTAGGCATTTCTTCCTGGTAAAAGTTCAAACCAAGGACCAATATTGTCAAGTTTTTGCAGTGCTGTAGGATCTCAAGTGCTGTGGATATATTATTGATGCTGGTGTTTGCGAGGGAGAGGAATTTCAGAGCCTGGAGATTTTTAAAGTCAGATGGAATGACGCCGCCAAGTTTGTTGAGTGCAAGATCCAGATTTCTCAAGCTCTGGCAAGAGGATAGATTGTCAGGAATTGGGCCCTGAAAATTATTAGAACGAAGACGAAGTGAGGCGATTCGGGTCATTGCAGAACAATTTATACTGATTGGACCATTCAGACTGTTGTTGTACAGATCAATCCTCAGAAGCGAAGGAGAATTCACCAACGAAATAGGCAATAATCCAGTTAATCTATTTGAGCTGGCAGAAAAGGATTCTAGCTTTCTCAATCTTCCAAAAACATCTGGAAGACTTCCATCGAAGCCATTGGAGGAGATATCCAATTCAACAAGGTTAGAGAGGTGACCGATTCTGTAATTCACAGGCCCTGAAAACCTATTTTCTTGAAGGTGCAGTATTCTGAGATGTCTTAGCCAGAACAAATTCTGAGGGAAAGTTCCTGATAGACCATTTCCATTAAGGAAAACATACTGCAATAAGGTACAATTCTCCAAATTTATTGAAGCTTCTCTGAAGAAGTTATTTGCAAGATTAAGATACTGGATATGAGATGCAGTTTTACAGAATGCTAAACTACGAAAGCTAGAGAAATGGTTATTTGAGAGGTCAAAATACTTCACTGAAGGTAATTGAATTGTGACCGGAAGTGAACCATCGAAATAATTGTTACTCAAGTCAAGGACTTCCAGGTTCTGAAAACGAAAAAAGTTGTTAGGAATTTTACCACTGAGAGAATTGTGAGAGAGGTTCAGGATTCTCAGTTGCTCCAATCCAACCATACTCTTAGATATTGTTCCTGAAAGTCTTCTGTTCCCGAGTTCTAACCTAACCACTCTTGCATTTAAAAAAGAGGACTTGTCACAAGTGATGCCTGTAAAGGAGCAGCAATCGGTGCTGTTCCAGTTCCACCCGTCAATAACTGATTTTAAAGACTTGACGAAACCTTTGAGGGCTGTTAAGTCATTCAAATGGCATGCTGGTTCTTGAGATCCCTGGATCACCTGGCGGAACGTGATAACCAACAAAATTAAAGCCAAATAAGCCTTTGGGATGGCCATGAAGGTCGGTTTAACAAAAGGAAGCAAGGAATTGTTGGGGGTTTTCATTTAGCTCTGATATTAATTATGATAGCTATTAATCAACGACTTACCATGCAGTCAAACATTTTCCCTTTTTTCTTCCGGAGCAGGAAATCCATCACTGTTGCCTCTTGAAGACAGAAAGATAATTAGATGATCTTATTGACTTGTTCAACCAACCTTGTATTTGTTCATTTTCCCGTTACGGGGCAATTGATAAAACCCCGTAGCTTCTTTCATAAAAAGAGTGGCCATAGGGAAACTTCATGTTCTCATGAGAGTTGTTCTATTGTGAAGGTTTAGGGTTATTTTGACGACTAATAACGCGTTAATATCTGATGATTGAAGTTTCGATAATTTTGAAATATGGGCTTAAATTTGTTAGTTCATTTGGTCATGTCTAAGATTCGAATTTTAATATTTTTTCTTCTATCTTTTAATGGGGACCTTTGTCAAAAAATAAATAAATAAATAAAGAGGTTTCAATAGTTTTAATTATAGTCCATAGGGACTATTCTTAATTCGCAAGCAGATCAGCAACACATAATGCTGGTTCTTCTAGAGAAAACTTTTCCACTTGATCGCTCTAGCCATTACTGCATTCACTTTTTGAAAATGGAGCAAGGACAATCATGTGCATGCTTGATCAAAACCTGATACACGCTTACCCGGCTCAAGGATAATTGTGTTGATCAATCATTTCATTCTTTTCTGTCGACATTCCTTCATTAATCTACTTTCTTGTTTTCGATGTTTATAGCTCAATGTGTAACGGAATGATTAATGATTGTAGTCATTAAAGAAATAATTGTAGATTGCAAGCTACTAATTGTCGTTGGCACCACTACAAATCTGGATTCCTGTTAGAAACAGATCCCGAGTTTTATGATTAAGAAATGATATTAAATAGGCTAGGATTTAAAGCCTTTCATTTAGTTATATTAAAAAGCAATCTTGTATGCACAAGTTTAAACACTCAACTATACTTTTATTTCATCTTTGAATATAACAGGATAAATATTATCTTATCCTCCTTTTGTATTGTTGTCTAGGAACTTTGTCTGCATGACAGTTCTCATGGAATTCAAGAATTTGAAAGTGAAGGTATGATTAATTAATGTTTCATTTTTCATACACTTAACGTATATAACTAATTTCTTTCGTTTTTACTTTAATATTGCTATGTATAAGTGCCAGCTGCCAAGCATGAAAGGTCAGTTCTTGAGAACGTCAAAAGTCCAATTGATGAGTTTCCAGGATCAAACGTGTTTGCAAGGGTAATGATGTTGATAACGGGGCAGGAAATTGGAGCAGAATCTTGAAGTATGCTTCATGGCAAAAGTCTTTAGCACAGGAAAATGAAGGGAAACTGTTTCTCCCACTCTTGACCGAAAGAAAATTGAAAGGAAAAAAAATGAGAGAAGTAAAAAGAAAGTAGACATTATTTTCTTGTATTTAATAAGAAAAATGAAAAAGAGAGAAAAAAATGTTCCTTATGGATAAAATTATTAATTTAAGCGGAATAAGTATTTTTCACTTTATTCTTATATTCGAAATAATTGAATTTGAAAGAAAGAAAAAATTATATAAATTCACTTTTTCTTTTTTTTACCCTTCTTCCTATTTTCCTCTTATAAACAAAACAAAGGATGAAAAAAATAGGAGATAATTAAAGATAATTGTTTTAAGGCAATATTAATTTTTTATCATGCGATATTTAGATTATTATTTGAATAGATACTACTTATACAAAAATAGTTTTCGACATTTTAAAGAAGATATCACTTATGAGACAAAGAGATTATATACAAGAAAGATTGTATT
>JBBYHM010372317.1:56514-70712 GCA_038381775.1 Adansonia rubrostipa | reverse complement strand
GAAGGCTGAGTATCAATACCTGCCAAGTTATATCGATAAAAACACACTTGTATCGATACTTTCAAGGGTTTCAGCCAAACCTTGGCTACTGCCAAGCAATGTATCGATATATATAGGGTGAGTATCGATACTCACTGCAATGTATCGATAAATGTTGATAAGTATCGATACAACCGAGGGTGTTAAGCATAGTATCGATACATTTATGCATTGTGTCAATACATACCTTTAAAATCCTTTGTAAAATAATTTTTCTTGGCTTGATATTAACTCAAACATATCTCAAAAATATTCTAAGTATATATATGCATTGTAGAACATATATTTTTGAGAAAATACAAACTTAGTACTTTTTCAAAATATTTTTCAATTTTAACACAAATACTAAATTAGAAATAATTAAGTATAAATTAATTTAGCTTAAGTTGTTTGTTATATCAAAACCGAAATTAATTCAAAGCTAACAAGAAGGATCTATCAAAGAGTTGATAGTAAAAATCTAATGGAAATAAGTCAATGAAAACAGATTGTCACATGCATATTGCATCTAATGGGTAATAGAATCATATCATGACTCAACTGCAATAAACAAGATTGTCGAACACAGCAGAGGCCAAAGAGGGTAATACTTCTCCATGAGAAAGTCCAAGATTAATTTTTGCTGCTTCAATAGTGATAACCTTAATAGGTGGCTACATAGGTATAGGTAATTCTTTGAGGTGGACTAAACCCTAGAAGACACAAAAGTCAAGGTGGTAGTGATCAATCTTAAGGGAAAGGCCTTACAATAGCACCAAAATTAGGTCAAGGACAAGAGTGGTAATAAATCATTTTCATGAACAACATATGTGTAAGAGTTAGAATCAAGGTTTAGGGACAAGACCTTTAGTGATCCCATGACAAAACTACTTAACCTCAAACAAACAAGTATGGTTATTGAGTGTAGGGAGGACTACTGAAATGGTGGATTTATCAGAGAAATATGCCATCAGTTTCTTCTTAAAATGGCTTAAGACTATGATCCAGGAGCCAGTTAAGATGTTCATGCTGAAAACCTTGTCTCATGCCTTTGCTCTAGCCCAATTGCAAAAGCTTAAATTAAAATCCCTTCATCAAGAACTTACATACAAAACCAAGAAAACATGACTACTACCAACAATCTTTCCAGCAAGAACCTTATTAAAGGTTTTACCACCATTTCTTGCACAGAAGAACTTAAACCACCTAAAGAAACCTTTTTTCAATTCCACCAAGATTCACTCCAGTTTAGAGTTTGATGATAAAAAACAAAGAGGTTATGTTTTTAGTGTCATAAAAAGTACGAATTAGGCCATAAGTGTAGCAAGAAATAGCTTTACATAGTTAAAAGTTAGTGATTAGGGTGAGATAGTTAGCAATGAGGAAATGGAATCAAACACAAAAGAGAAAGGTAACCCTAAAATACCTGTATATGCCATATGTGGGGTAACACAAGGTTTACAACACCATAAGGGTGATTGCTCATGTCAAACAGAGAGCATTACATGTATTGATTACCTCAGGCACCACATACATTTTCCTAGATATCGAGGTTGGTAAGAAATTAGGGTGCAAAATAATAAACACTAGCCCTTTGAAGGTAAATTTCATGGATGAAAACAACTTAGGTGTGCATCAGCCAACAAAGAGTTAACCTAGACTTTACAATGTATGACATTTACAACTAATGTACTCTCACTTTCTCTAGGCAATTGTGCTATGGTACTAAGGTGCACTAGTTGGAAACATTAAAAGAAACTAAATGGGATTTTAAATAGCTTCGATAGAGTTTAATGTAAATGAGAAAAAACATATATTAAAGGGGTAGCACAATAAATATGAAAGCAATCAAGGGAAACAACTTAGAAAGATACTAGCTAGCATCACTGAGTGCTTGTTTGTCCAATAGTACAACCTATAGCTATGTGAGGAACCAACCACCAAGATGTCTTGAGTAGTTATGGATTTAAGGCAGTGCACCAAATTCCAATAAATGTTTAAAAGTGTTATTAGATAAGTGCACAAAAGTCTTCGATAAGCCTTATATTTTGCCCTTGCTTAGGAGCCATGATTACAAAATACCCTTCAAAAAAAGAGTTACAGCTGTCAACGCCAGGCCATACATATACTCAACTCTAGAAAAGGACATCATTGAGAAGATGACCTAGGAATTGCTTGATTCAGGCTTGATACAACCTAGCAACTGTCCCTTTTTCATCCCTAGTAGTGTTAGTTAAGAAGAAAAATGGTAATTAGAGGATATGTATAAACTATAAAAAGCCATACAAAAAGGCTATGTTAAGTGTTGCAACTTGGGCCCTTAAACTCTCGCAAATTAAAAAATGCGTACAACTAAGTATATAAAATAAATGATGAAATTCTTGATAAAGAAATGTCCTTTTGATTGCGATTCATTCATTTTGATGTGAAGGGAGAAGGAAAATATGAGTTCTTAAAGAAAATACGAGTTCTTAGCTCTCGATCATGGTAGAAGACCATTAGATGAATCACTCGTCCAACACTTAGAATCGCCATTAATCATTTAGGCTAGATGTAATCGAGTGCCTATTGAAACTAATATCTTGAGTTTTGAAACTCAAAAATTGATTCCAAGGTCTATGTAGTTCAAAGATTTGACAGTTAGGTATGGGAGTCATTTATACGTTGGGAAAGATTAGTGCCTCAACGACACCCTAAATCGGTACCATCTATATTGATTTCTATCTCGTTGGTTTTGACTTATCATTATTTTGGTATAATCCCCTCTTTGTATGAAATAATAAATGCATGTTTCAATGAAAATTTTAATCTCATATGCATCTCGTAAAGGTGGGAAACACAAAGATTTTGATGAAAATGTTCTCCAAATTTAATTTTGAAAATCGAACAGTTCCTGCCAAGCACTAGAAAGATACTGACATGTTGTCTTAAATGAATTTTGAAAACGATTTTGAAATATGAATGGAAAATAATCATCACGAAAGTGTTAGTAAGGTACATGAGGAAATAAGACAATATTATGTAAAATAAATCATACAAAAAGGAAAAAAAAGAAGGTCGATCAAGATTTATGTTATAATTATTAGTGGTTATTTAAAAATAACCAAGTCAATAATTTTTTAGATGTGTTTGGATTCATTAGTTAATTAAGGCATGAAAATTGGGTTTGGATTTTGAAAAATTCAAAAAAAATTAAGGAGAAAGAAAATTTGATTTTTGATGATTTAAAAAAACGATATTAAAAGACTTATTGAAAAAAAATTTGATAATTTCTTGACAAAATAACATTTTTTGACATTTCTTGATAAAATTGATGATTTTATTTAAAAAATGGGAATTGATGAAAAAAAAGGAATGATAAATTAGAAAAATGCTTGTGCCTTGATCCAAGCCTAAAGAGGTTGGCACATGCTTTTTTTAGACTCGATGGGTGCTGATTGGACTCATCTTAGGGCATTCGAATGCCTCAGAGGATAAAAACGAAATTACTTCCTATTTTGACTAGGTGCTAAAAACAGGGGGAAGCATGGCACTTTTCCCTTTTTGATTTTATTTTGAAGTGATTCAAAGTCTTAGGGGTCAGTTGAGGTACCATTGGAAAGGTAACTCGACAAGAACTAATATAAAAATATTTTAAAAACCCTAAAAAATCATTTTTTAGGAGGAAGTAATTTTTGAAATTGGGCTTGAATCAGTACTTGCCACATGTGTAGAGAAGGGTGCGACAAACTTTGGAAAATAATTTTGCATATATTTGGAATTATTAAATTCCAAACAATACTTAGAAAGGGAACTTCTTATAATTTATAGGAAAAAATTCAAAAATTCTGAAAAAATCATCTGAGGGGTCGACATGACCCATAGAAAATGGTAATTATTGATTCTAAAGGTTTCAGACAGTAGATGTTCGAAAAATTGTAACTTCCTTATCTAGAACAATCAGATGGCAAGCAAGATACCATTTGATAGGTAATTTGATACTCTTTAAGGAAAAAATTTCAAATAAATTTAGAAAAATCATTTAGCATTCAAAAATGAATTTTCAAGTCAGGGTCATAATGCTGCCAATGCTAAAATAAAGGAACTTTTCGTATTTGAGTTTTCTAGAGCTAGACATGAGTTACAAACATTTGAATGTTTGTGACAAAAGAGGGTTAATGATAGTAGATTCACAAGCTCGTTTACACAATCCCAGAGTAAATATGGGATGATGAAACAACCTATTAACTTTGTCACAAAGAAAAGACACCAGACATAAGATTAAGGCATAAACAATTTGAGAAAAATTAAAAGACATACTTTGTTTTTGAAAATCAGAATATTTAGCCTTATTTAACCTTGAATCCAAACATAAAAAGCTTAATTTTTCCTTAAGATTAGGAGCCAATTGATAGAAAACTTTAAATCCATGTTAATCTCTATTTATTAAAGGTAATATGGACTTGATTTGGTAGTTTTTATATCACACAGATTTTTTGACATGCATTAAACAAACATTTTGACAGTAGTGAACTAAAATATGGCATTCATGAAAATAAACACATAGAACATGTTTAATCAATCACATATGGCATTTAAAAATGAAAAAGATGATAAAATAGAAGAAACTGAGTAAAAAGATACATAAACATGCTAGCTTTATGAATGACATCAAAAACCACGAAATGGGAGATCATATAGGCATATTTAGACAAGAAAAAACATGTTGGAATTTTCATGATGACATCAAGACGTGATTTCAAGACAAACAAAGTACATAAACATGGTCATCACGAAAGAAATGTTTTAAGGCATCAAGAAACCTAAATATACCATAACCAAGGCCACAAAATGCATGAACATCCTAGAATAAGGTCATGGCTTTCATAAATATGGCTCACTAGGATGAAATGATAAAGGAAATGAAAAAAAATAAATAGAGAAAGGTTAGGAAGTATACCAAGAAACTTCAAACCTGCCTTTATTGTTTGAGCAGAAAAATATCCAACTTCTAATGAGTTTCGTGCTAACTTTTTTTTCCCTTTCTTTGCTATAGATTAACAAGAAAGGATGGCTAAGAATGAGCTTAAGGGTTATACTATTAATAAGGGACTTTTAGAGGAAGAAATGAATGGAATAGAGGGTTTTGGTTAGCTATTTTAGGGAGCTATGAGAATGGAAGATTTTTGGCTAAGGAGAGCATGTGAGAATGTCTAAAAAAGTATTTTGGCTAAGAATTAAATAACATTTATATAGCATTTGATATTAGCCATCAAAATAACCTAGTAAGGTAGGTATTTGGGACATTTTTCATGTACAATTTGATGAGTCATTGTACCATGGGTTTAGCCTTCAATATTTGATTGGCTAATATATTATTCTTGTAGCCAGAGAAAGCCATGTATGGGTTGGTACATTGAGTAATGCCAATCTTGCCTTTCAATAAATTAAATTATAACATGAAATGTCTTTATCCCAAGCTCAATAGACCTTTAAAAAATATGACAACCCAATCTTTAAGGCCCAAAATAAAATCCACATGATTTTAATGAAGTTTAATATGAAATTGGATATTTTAGAGTCAATATTGTTGCAAATTCAAGTTTCAATGCAATAATGCAAAAGGGTGAAAAATGCCACAAACTAGGGAAAATACACTAGGTGTATCAATACATTGAATAATGTATCAATACAATTGGCAATTTTTTCATAATGTATCAATACATTGTTTCATGTATTGATACATCCACTTATTTATTGATACATTCTACCAAAAATCATTATTTTTGCTACAAAATAACTCCTTATTGTTAGAATTGCAAATTTATCGATACACTGAGCAAATGTATCGATACATTGCCTTCTATATTGATACAATCTATGGAATTTTGAATTTTGATGATGAAAAAGCCCCCTATATTAATACATAAAGGCTATGTATCAATGCATACATGCAAAACTTTGAACTTTGTGAATCTTTGGCACTTTGAGCACCTCAGCTTTGCTAGGAATGATAAGGGATTGATAATGCTTGTTTGAATAGCCTCGATGATGTCTCGAATGATGATTTTTGATACCTTAGATGTTTGGCTCAGAGAAAATGGGTGTCTATAACAAGCATTTTATCCTTATATTCAAATAACTTTAGAATGAATTACGTAGGTTTATATGAACGTGGCAAAATAAACCCAGACTCAAAACCTCACTTGAAAGATGCTAAGGTTGAACCTGAATTGACAAAAAAAATCAAAAACCTTAACCTGAAATAAAACGAACTTAAAAGAACTTAAACCCCAAAAAAACCTGTATCTAAAAAAACCTAAATTTGAAAGAACTCAAACCTGAGACTAACTTAAACTCAAACCCGAAATCAAATTTAATGCCAAAAATAAATGACAAATTTGTAATTAAATAATTTTTTATAAAGTAAAAACTTTAATGAGCAATTTTTTTAAAATATTCTTTTAATAATTTAATTAAATACTAAAAACTTAATTTATATTTTATATATGATAAAATAATAATTTATCAAAAAGTAAATCATATTATGAGCATTGAAAATATTGTCAATGGGCTATATCATCTATTTATCACTTTTTCTTTAATTTACTTAGTTAAACTCATTAAATATTGAGAGTTGTGTATTTTATTAGTGAAATTGTAGGGCTTTTTTTAATACTATTCATATTGTATTATTGTTATTTTATATAATGATAATTAGAGTATGATAATAATATAACAAAGTAATAATGTAAATTAAAAAATATAAAAGCTATAATGGATAATACCATATTAAAAATAAAAAAGAAAAATCATATATCAGATTTAAACTACTGGACCTGTCCATGGGCTTAGCACACTACCCCGCCCAATAGGGCCGGTCGGATTGGGCCCAAGCTTTAGTCTCATATTTTAAGTTTTAGGTTACCTTGGCTCGAAACAATATCTTTAAAAAATAGAATAATGTATTTTTATTTAAATTTAATTTTAAAATATATAAATATTAATATAAAAATAATTTTTTAATATTATAAACAGTGATTTGGGCTTAAATAAATGGGCCAGGCCAAGCTAAATTTGGCATGGGCTTAGAATTCAAAATTTTTCGGGTCCTAGCCCAACCCCGCCCATAGACATCTCTACTAGCAACATTGTGGAAAAGAATATAAGGGTAACATAATAAAAACAAAAATAAAACTTAAAAATTTGTATATATTATCAAGCAACATTTGTACCTAACCACGGTTTTAAAAAAAGAAGAAGTTAAGTGCACAAAGCACTTTAAGAAACTACATTTAATAGTACTTTAATAGTAAAGAGAAAAAAAGAATAATATAAAAAGATTAAATGACCAAAAAAAATTTATAAATCTTGATCAATTCATAAAAAAATTTTATTTATTTGTTATTTGTAAGTATCACCTCAATGTTCAAAAAATTAAACCTACAAATTAATATAAAAATAAATATTATTATATATGAAACTTTTATTAACTCTTCATGATAGCAAAACTAATATTAAAAGTATCTTGAAAAAAAAATATATATTGATAAATAACAATGACAAAAGACAATTTTGTGATCAAGATATTTTGCTGTAATATTTTATAAACAAAAGAATATTGCAAAGAATATAATAATCTTATTAATAATTTATTGTTAATTATTTTATATATTATTTTATTTGTATTTTGTTGAAAGAGAAATATTTTTATACATAATTCTTTCCAAAATTTTATTTTTCTATATCTTAATATATTATAATATAAATATAATCATATAACATGACTCGAATATGTAAACATGTTGAAATTTATATAAAATGAATTACTAGCTTGTGGAAATTTATATACCTTTAATATGACTATGAAATAAAAGTAACACATATAAAACACGACGAGTTATGACATGTGACATAAAATTAAAAATTTCAAACGCGATATGATTATACAATGCAAACACTATTGAAAAATAATTAAAACAAAAAATAAATACACAAAACGTGTCAATTATTTTAAATATCTATATGATTAATTTGCAATATATAATATGGTAATAATAAATTATTTAAAATTAATTTTATATATAAATATAGATTTTGATAAATATATTAAATTGTCATATTATAACAAAAACTTGCGTAAAAATAATAATTTAATAATTTAATTTTTAAAACATTAAATTATGTAAAAGTGATGACAATTAACATAAAATAAAAATGATTTTAAACATACTCGAACTCGAACCTAAGCTCAAACACAAAAAGCTTGAACTGAAAAAGACTTGAACTTGAAAAGACCTAAACATGAATACGCTTGAACTTGAACAGGCCTAAACCAAGTAGGCTTGAACTTGAAAGAGCCTGAACTCGAACTAAAAAAACTTGAACCCAAAAAAACCTAATCTGAACATGATCAATTGCCATCTGTAGGTCTATATTATTCCTAAAAATTGACTTAAGTTCTGGTTACCACCAGATCCGGGTACCTCACTGAAAGGGAAATCCTAGGCTCATGTATTTTGATATAGGCATAAAAATTTAATCAAAATTAAACATACTTAGTAGAAAGTAAACAAAGAAGCACTCGCATTTCCTTAGGATCATAGGCAGGTATGTAAATGTGATTTGATTGCAATTTAAAACATAGATATGATAGAAATCATGCTTTCTTAGAGACTTGTAAATTTAAGCATGCCGATCTCTATAAAAATGCACCATGGCTTGATTACTTCGATCTCCATAAAATCCCTTTTTAGACCCATAATGGCTCCTATGCACTTCTAGTTATGTTATTCGGTCTCACTAATGCCTTATTCACCTTTCAAACCTTCATGAATGATTTATTCCAGCCATTCTAAGGAAATTCATCCTATTCTTCTTTAATGACATACTGATCTATAGCAAGTCATTACACGATCATCTGTAGCACCTGGAATACACATTTTAGCTTTGTAATAGTATTCCTTATTGGCCAAATAAGTCAAATACTACTTTGCTTGACCAAAAGTAGAGTATTTAGGCCATTACATATCTACGCAAAGGGTGTTCCAAGACTTTAGAAAGATAATTGTAGTGCAAAATTGGCTAGTGCCTAAGAATGTGACCTAGCTTAGAGTGTTTTTTAGGGCTTATAGGTTATTATAGGAGGCTTGTGAAGAATTTTAGGGAAATTTGCAGGCTTTTGACTGCTTTATTGAAAAGGGAATAGGTTATATTTAGTGAAAAATCTAATACAGTCCTTTTAGAGCTCAAAACTGCCATAACTTCTCTTTTAGTCTGAAGGTTGCCAGATTTCACTTAAGAATTCCATACAGAGATAAATGCCTCAATGATAGGGATTGAGACTGTCTTGATACAAGGGGCCACCCTTGTCCTACATCTATATGGCCTTGTTGCCTAGGCACCAAGCCTTATAAGCATACGAGAAGAAACCGTATGCCATTGTTTATGCTATCACCAAATGGCAACACTATCTGACTGGCAGGCATTTCACCATCAGAGTTGACCATTAAAGTCTGAAACATCTTTTATGGCAGTGGATTACATAGTTCAGCCAACACTTTAGCTTAATAAACTAATGAGGTATGACTATGATATCACTCACAAAAGGGTATGGAGAATATAGTTATTGATGCCCTTTTCAAGATACAGTTCAATCATTTACTATTAATGGCAATCTATAGTGTCTCTAATGAACTAACTATTAGTCGAGACACATGAAAGAGTGGAATCTGATCCCGAGCTTAACCAAATCATATCCTAGTTATAATAAGGTAGTTGTACATCCCCACTTTACATATTATCAAACTAGCAATCATAGAGGAAGAGCCACTTCGTAGTAAGGATTAGTAGCAGCTTAGGAATTAAGCTGATATAATTTCCATGATAGGGTTTAAGAGGCTATTTTGGCTCACAAGCCATTGTTAAGTTTTCAATGGTCTTCTTCTAGAAGGGTTAGAGAGGGAGGTCCGTGAGTACGTTAAAAAGTGTGATTCATGTTAGAGATCAAATATGATATAGCCACTTCACTGGGCCTGTTATAGCCTTTACCTATTCCATTTGAGGCTTGGTTCTAGGTAAGTATGGACTTTATAGAAGGGCTGCCAAACTCATTGGGGACAATGCCATTCTGGTAGTTGTAAATAAGCTTACCAAATTTGCCCTTTTATGGGACTTTAGCATCTTTACATAGCTGAAGAGGTGGCGCAGCCTATACAGCAATACCTTCAAGTAGCATGGGCTTTCTACCATCATAGTGAGTGACAAAGACCTTACTTTCACTAGCTAGTTCTGGCAAAAGTTACTCAAAACTTCACATTTCTGTAACTTATTAGCCTTAAACTGATAGGCAAATGGACATAGTGAATAAGTGTCCTGAGACTTATCTGAGGAGTGTTGTAAATAAGCAGCCCAAATCCTGTTACAGATGGTTAACCTTGGTAAAGTGGTGGTACGTCTCTGATTATCACATATGCCAAATACACTCGTTTTGAAGCTCTATATAGCTATACACCCCCTGTATATCTACCCGATATACTTGGAGGTTCCTAAATGGACCAAATAGATCAACAATTATGAAACAGGAGGATATTCTGCATCTATTGAATCACCATTTCCTGCAGGCTCAAAATCGAATGAAGATGTAGGTTGACAAAAACAGGTCAGATAAGTAATTCTCCATTAGGGCTGGGTGTATCTAAAACTGTAGCCATATAGATAAAACTCTTTCACATATAGCCAGTTCAAAAAGTTACCACCTGATACTCTAAGGTTTAGGTTATTGATAAGGTAAGAGTCGTCACCTATAAGTTAACACTGCATACAGACTTATAACTGTATCCCATCTTTCCTGCCTCTTAGCTTGAGGGGAATCTAGACCTTACCATACCTTTAGCTCATAATTACCCATTTTAGGCAACACCACTAGCTTGGAACTTGTAGCTATTTTGGTTAGAAGGATGGTGAAATGTGACAACAAACATGCTACCCAAGACTTAGCACAATATGCCAACTCTTTTCCAGAGGATGCCACCTGGGAATATTTATTCGAATTATAGCAAAGGTTTTATTCTTTTTAACTTTGAGGACAAGGTTGCAATTAAGGAGAGGGTATTAATTTAAGGAAGAAATCTTAAAGTTACTAGTAAAATGGCATGAAATGCTTGGTTCAATCTTGTTTTTCTATGATTGTCAATTTTGTTATGGCAATTAAAGGATGGCAGCTAGTGGCCATTGGCAGCAGTTAGTAGTTATTACACAAAAATGTTATTTTTTCATTAAACTCTTGATAAATAATGCTTATACATGTATTGGAGAAGGTTATACAAAGAATTACAATATTCTTCGTCTTATATTTTCTCCTTCTTTCTTCTATATTCTGTACTCTATTATTAACTTTCATTCTAGTTTGCTCGAAAGTGTTCTTCATTTTTGCAGCTCTCCTGTAGCTCTAGATCTAACTTAGTAGATTTCCTCATACCAATCATGCTGCCACCCTAGTGCACCCATTTTGAAGCTCGCTGCCACCTAGCACCCGGTGCACCCTTCTGCCATGACTTGCCCCCTCTCTAGAACCCATGGCTCTAGTGCACTCTAAATCCAACAAAACATTGATTTTGTGAATAAGTTTTAAATGTTAGCCTAAATTGGAATCCCTTTGATCTGCTTTTCTAAATTAACCTTTTTCGTCATAGCTTACATGTCTAATGTGGGGTTTTATTAAATCTTTTTACTGTTATTATAAAAATGAAAATAAACCCATCTTTTATTAATTTTGATCATTAAGTTTGCATTTACAATTTTATTCTTGCTAAAACAAAAAAAAAATGCTGTAATGGGTTTTTAAAAATCCCTGCTGTGAACGTGTTTGTAGAATCTTTTTGTTATTTTTGTTTTGTTCATCAAATTCATGATTGAAAATTTTTTCTCAGTCTTCGTAGCTTTGCTTGTATATGAAATGTTTCAAAGTTGAATTATTTAAGGATTAATAGATACCCTTGGTTAAGTATAAAATGGGCTTGTGGATGATTTTGGAAGGGTTTTACTTCTTGTAAATGCTTTAGCAATGGCAATATTGAAGTAGAATCATTTTCTTTCTCGTAGAGGAAAGAGTTTCTCAGAATTCTCTGAAGGTTGGACATAATCATTTAAAGGGTAGCTTAGTGGTCTCATTTTTGCCAATAAATAAATTAGAGTTCTTCTTAAACTACTTGTTGGAATGGGATTTAAATTATAATTGTAAATGTGTTTTTGATCATGTTGCATTAATTATGGTTGTGAATCTAATGCATATTACTGCAATTAATTGCAGCAAATATTGATTGTCATTATCAACGGTGGGAGGGCTTAAACTGCAAAATCGTGATCATAACATAGTATTAATGCAATTGCTATTTAAATCCTTGCTAATTGCAATATATATTATTTTAAAGTTAAGTTAGTTTCTAGTTTATTATGATGTTCAAGGTGATATATTAACTAATGATTTGTGGAATTTTCAATGAGATTCTCAACGTGAGGCCACTTTGTTTTTGTATCCAAGGACAGGCTGATTAGTTGGTGATACATAAGGGTGTTGTTAGGCTTCTATTTTTTGTGGTTTTTTTTCCTAATTTCCACAAATTTGAAATGGTGTAATCAATAGGTGAGTTTGACAAAGAAGCATACTGATCATAGTTATTACTATAGTTGGAGAAGCTATTCGTTTATATATCCTATATGGAGAAAAGGTAAAACTTTAATGCTATGTTTGGAAATTAATATGAATTTAAAAATTTAGATTGGATTTCATTCATATTTATGTACAAATTAGTTAAGGTTCAATATTATTATATATTTGAAAGATATAAAAATATGAATTTCAAATTTACAAAAATATCTATAGTTATTTCAAATTCATCATTAACACTATAAAATAAAAGATTTTTAGGGATGGGATTGTAGATACCCTATTTTGTTTAGCTCATAATTGACTTTTTTGGTTTTAGAGGTTGCATGGAATGTTCTAGGACTAGATTTTCTTACTGATGATAGAAAGGTCTAATTAAGGTTTTGGAATGTTTCTATGGGATTAGTTTAATAAAATAAGGTATTTGAATTAATTGTGCAATTTAATGGTAAATGCTAAATTCAAAAAATCGAGACTTAGGTCTCAAAAATCTGAGCATATCAGAAGTTGACTAGTATATGTCTCTTGAAGTGGTTAGAACGGTTATAAGGCATTTGGATGAAAAAAGAAACTTATTGTATAAGCCAAAATTGAAAGTCAACAATAAGTGAAAATCAACTATAAAAAATCAACTTTAATGCCTAGAGTTAGATTTTTAATTGGAGGAGTTTTAGAGCTCAGGCTTCAAATTGATTACACCAAAATGAAATTGAATATGGATTTCAGATCAAGAAAGTGTTATCGATATTGGGTAATGAAAAGACCTTAGGAAATAAAGTGCTGGGAATTCTTGAAGGCTTAATCCGAGAGGTCTAAGATACGAAATTCTAGATTTTTGAGGAATGATCGTTACAGGATATTTTTATTACAAGAATAAACATCCGATTGCATTTTTACATGAACACTTTAAGATCAATTGGATGTTACAAATACTTGTACAAGACTAGACATATGTTTAATGTGCAAATTATGCTCAACTATTCATTAAGGGTATAAAAGCTATTTCACTCCAATTAGTTAAGGAGGTCGTTGTTTAATTTAATCTCACCCTAACTAACATTGGGCCTATAATTAGAGGGTGTGGCTATTCATTTCACACACATACATATAAATACTACATTTTTAAAAAATTCTCTAGAACATTCTCTCATTTTCTCTTATTTTCTTGGTGGAGGAAAAGTTTAACAAGGTAACACTTCTTTCTAATTTTTTTTAGCTCGTTAACATGATTTAATGTTGAATTGATGCTTGATTATACTTCTACATGGTTTTAATAGCCTTGTTTCCATTTTGTCTGTATTTGAGTACTTTGATTCCTGACAATTTGATGATGCCTTCTTGATTTAAGCAAGTTTTTAGTTAGATTTGATAAGATTGAAAGATGATTTGATGATTAATTGAAGAAATGGATTTGAAATCATGATTAAATCACCTAACTAGTGTTCAAACATGCTTAGCTCCTTGATCTCTAATTTGACCACTTAGATTTAGCTAGGTTTTAATGCTTTAAGATTATTTGAGCTAAGATCTAAGT
>JBBYHM010372317.1:37062-52205 GCA_038381775.1 Adansonia rubrostipa | reverse complement strand
AGGTTTTTCTGAAGGGAAGCTACTAGAATAAATGAGTTTTTTTCAATGTAACAGTGTTTGTCTATGTGAGTGTGTGGAGATTGCTAGAAGTTTTTTTTTGGAGATGGCTGCAAAACAAGATGGATATGTCTATAGGTTTTTTATTGAGCCAAAACTGGCTCCTTTATATCGAGTGTATTCAGCTACTGTTTTTGAGCCAAAGGAAGGGCATTGTGGAATTTTCCTTCATGTATTAAGGGACAACTCCAAGTACTATGCTTAGCTGCTCTTATTTCCATTAGTTCTATCATGCAGAGTAATGGTGCAGAAAGGCTATAATAGTCTACAACTAGAGGAAAGCTAAGCATGCCTTCTGACAAACCATATCAAAAATTTGTTTAAATCCAATTATGAGCCCAAAGTCAAAATTTGGTTTGAATCCTGATGATTTTTGGTGAAAGAAACGTGTTTGAATCGGATTTTGAAAAGCTGAAATATGGTTCAAACTAGGCAAAATACCTTTATGTATTGATACAAAACATTTTGTATCGATACATAAGGTAATTTTTGCCCATGAGAATCAATACAATAAACCATGTATTGATACCAAGCCAAAAAAGTTTCGAGTCTCAAGACTTAGAGGTATGTATCAATACTTTATGGATTTGTATTGATACTCTTGCTTATATATCAATATAATTTACGAAAAATAATAATTTTAGCTACTGCCAAGGTCTATATCGATACAAACACATTAAGTATCAAGACTAGACCTTAGGTACTGATACCAAACCCTCTTGTATCGATACTATATATAAACTTTTGGCAATGTGAAACCTGGGTTTTAACATTTACACACCAATATGACTAACACGTACCTTTGGCTCTCTGAATTACCTTGCTTTGGTCTGAAACGATGGGCAATTAACTAGTGCTCATTTATAGAACTTAAAGGATGCTCAAAATAATGACCTCTAATGTTTTTGCTGATGGCCTGGATAGAATGGGGTGTCTACATTTCCCTTTGGCACATGTAGAATGTCTTTGGCCTCGCTAACAGACTTTTGAACATTTGGAAGCTGGTTAGGAAAATTAGAAATAAGTGTTTATGATTAGATACTGTTATAGAATTACTGTAGTTAGGGCTGTAAATGAACCAAGCTTGAACAAACAAGGCTCTGTTTATGCTCGTTTGTTTATTTTTTAACCTATAACTGTTTGTTAAAAACTTTTAATATTTGTTCAAACTTGGTTTGTTAGTTTATAGGAGCGTTTAGCTTAGTTCGAGGCTCATTTCATTTAGGTTAAATGAACATGTTTATGAACATATGATCAAACATATTCATGAACAATTTAAAAATGTTCATGAACAATAAACAAACAAAATTCTACATAAAAAGCATTCCCAAAAATAAAATAAAAATAACAAAAAAGAATCCATACCCTTTAAGCATTTGCAAAATTAAAAATAACATCCATACCCTTTAACTGTTGCAATACTTCTTAAACATCTAACATAAATAACATCTAAAACCGAATGCAATAAAAAGACAAGAAAATCATCAAGCTCCATGGTTGCTACTACACAAACAAGAAGCATTGTTCATTTTTAGAACCTTTTTGAAAACCGAGATGGTGCATATAAATTATCTTTTAACATTCCTCCAACCAAAAAGGTAGTGATAGACATTGAAAAAGACAAGAATAATTAAACATAAGTATACATTACCTTGTTTGTAATTGGAAGCAAAAAACTAAACTTTTATGTGTCAACATTCTATTTGGGTTGCAATATATAAAAATATATATATTTATTTCATCTTTAAAGTACAATGATACCTGAACTATCATGTCAAAGAATCACGTTCATTATTTGATATTGTTATGTATATAAATAATCAATGCAATCAAATTTCTAGAGAAATATAGAATAATTAATGAAATATCAAGATGATTCAAGAGCTTTCAGATAAAAAAGTATGAAGCTTAAAAAAAACAATTTACCTCATATGAATGAAATGGTAAATCTAATTGAACTTGAAGGTATTTGGAGTAGCATATATGTAACTTCAAAGGAAATAAATCTCTTTAACTTCAACCTTGCTCTATATAAGAAATTAATATTAGATGATAAAATTTAAAAAATATTTTAAATATATAGTACATGAAGGCTACTTTGCCTTTCTTTCTAAGATTATTAACCGATACCAATCACTACCAGAAAATAGCATTTGTACTGTATCAATTCCTAAAGATGAATACTATGCATTAATTACTCTACCACTAGCACTAAAGATTGATTCTAAAGCCACTATGGTAATAGGAATGGATAAGATTTCACTAGCCATTTTTGATAAAATTCAAAACTTGAGGATATTCACCTTTCACCACTTTAAGGCATCAAATTTACCACACTTGTCCTTGCAAATGAACACCCTTTCTTCCAAATGTGTATCTAGTTCAAACTTAATATTGTGAATTGTGTTCAGCACTCTTAACATAGTTCCCATACTTTAACCTCCCAGTAATAATAGCTTTTCCTTTGATTATTCCACTAGTGGCAGAAACATGGTGGTAATACCACTTCTGGCACATTCATTTCCATTGAATTGCCTATATTAGCTGCTGCGTAATCATCCATAAATTCTGTATAAATCTCATATAAACTTCCACATTCAATGTGAATATTTCTAGTAGCTTGCTCTTCAGAATAAATAACAAGAAAAGTAAAACCAATTAATGTTATCTTATTCCTAGGATCTAGAATAGCAGCAATAGAGATCAACAAATTGTATTCACCCTAATATTTATCAAATATCCTTTGATTTTAATGGCCATTTGTCTCATCTAAGGTTCTTCACTCATAGATTTCTCATCCAATAATTCTTTAATACTCTAATGCTCAGGAAGAAATAAATTTGATGATGGATATTTAGAACCTAATATTTACAAAAGAAAATAAATATTTAAATGAATGTCACAAATGAAAAGTAAATCAAATAAAATAAATGGTTGATATTTTTAATGTTTTTACTTGAGATAATGTTAGTAATTTGATTAAAAAGTGCCAAGAATGAACAAACTTCCTCAACTCTAACCTAATCTTTATCACTTGGCAAATGCTTGTAACTTAGATCTCTTTGAGCATATCGTGTAAATACTTGCTTCAACTCTAAAGCATATGACAACATAGTTTAGGTTGCTTCCACTGTATGCAACGATCTAAAATCAACCTTTTATTTTACAACTGAAGTTTGATGATATCACTGCATATAGTCAATTGTAAAGTGGATATCATGATGTGCTTCACACCTTCCCTTACATTTTTAGTTACATGTTCAATCTCAAAATGACCATAATGCACTGAAAGATTAAAGATGTGCACGCAACAACAAACATGAAACAAATTTTCATTTAAAAAAAAGCCTTTTTATGAAAAGAAAAGCTATCTTTCAACTTCCATACAGCTAAATCATTTTAAAAAGCATTATCTATAGTAATTGAGGACACTTTTCCTTCGATACCGTAGTCTTACAAGTATTTATACAACTTATCATAAATGACAAGTCCATTATGGGGATGAGGCACATCAACAAAGTTCAAAACTCTTTTTTTGCAACTTTTAATTCTAGTCTGTAAAATGAGCAGTCAAGACTATGTACTAAATCTTTTGACTCGATTTTCATATATAAGTTATGATGCTAATTCTATTAATTGTTTTTGGCAACCTATTTAACCATTTTTTCTTAACCTCATAACTTGCCCAACAATCAACTTTGGCTGTTACTGGTATTCATCAACAAAGTCACTCATATTCAGTAAATGCAAAAAGCAACTCATGAACCATTATCATGTTAAAAACAACCTCTTTGATCTTTACTTGATCATACTTCCAAGTTTGATTATGGTAGACTTCTTATTTTATTCAGGCTAACTTTTACAGCATCAAAAGTCACTATTTGAGGCATCATCGACGTCATTAAACAAGCATGAATCAGTCACCCATCATTCCTAGCTAAAGTGAGGTGTTCTTAGAGCCAAAAGTGCATAAAAATTCATATTTTCACATTTTAATACTTGACCCATAGGTATCAATACAAGGCCTCTATGTTATTGAAATCTAAAAATCCACTGATTGTATCAATATAGGAGGCCATGTATCGATCCATTTGATTAATCTATTAAACATTAGCATTTGTGTCGATACAAGGTTATGTCATAGCTAAAATCATAATTTTTGGCCAAAATGTATTAATATAAGCCTGAATGTATCGATACCCTCATCAATGTATTGATACTCTTGGGTCAAATTTGCTCCATGTATTTTATGTATCGATACTCCCTATGTTTTTGGCTAGTTCATGGCATTTTTCATCCTTTGCATTATTACATTAAAACGCAAATTTGTTTGTGAATTTGGCTTCAAAAGTCATCCAATTTCATACATAACTTCTTAAAAATCATGTGGATTTCATTTTTAGGCTTTAAGTGTTGGGTTATAACATTTTTGAATGATCCATTAAGCTTGGCATAAGGATATTTTATGATATAATGTAGATTAATAAAGGCTAAGATTGGGATAGCTCATTAGGCCAGCCTATGCATGATCTTTTTTTGGCTTCAAGAACATTGAACTAGCCAATCAAATATTGAAAGCTTACCTCTTAGTACAATGACTTATTATGTTGTACATTACGAATGTCCTAAACGCCTTACCTATGCTAAGTTTCTTTTGGCTAAAATTAAATCCTATATAAAATACATTATGTGCTCAACCAAATGAGGATTGGAACACACTTTTTACATTCCTTGATACCTCACATATTCCCTTTTAATCTTAGAGAAATCCTATTCCCGTAGCTTATTCAAACCGCCACCAAAAACCCCTAAAAAAACATTCTATTTCATTCACATTTCCTCTAAAAAGCCCCATCCATCATTAGTATAACCTTCAAGCTCATTCTTGGTTACCTTTTTTTGCTAATCAATAGCAAAAGAAAGGGAATAAAGTGAGCTATAAGTGTAAAGACCTTTTTGCTCAACAATACTAACAAGGTTTCTAATCCTTTGGGTATACTTTTTTTATGTTTTCTTTATTCATTTTCTTTTTTTTCCCTTTCATCATATCTTTTTACTAAGTTTTATTATTAAAGCCATGACCTTGTCTTAAGATATTCATGCACTTTGTGGCCTTGGCTGTGATAGACATAGGACTTTGATGCTTGATTAACCCTTTTACAATGTTTCATCATCCTAAACTACTCTAGGATTATACTAAAGAGCTCGTGAAGCCATTTTCATTGACCCCCTTTTGTCACGGCATTCAAATGTCCAAACTTTGAGTTTAGCTTTAGGAGACCCAAATATTGAAAAGTTCCCCTATTTTGTGTTAAGAGCACTATAGTCATGACTTGAAAATCATTTTGGACCATAAAATATTTTTTTGAAATTTTTTTATATTTTTCCTTAAAAGCATCAGATTACTTTTCGACTGATATGATGCTTGGCCCTAGATCATTATGGATGAGAGAGTTATGATTTTTTTTACGAACATTATTTGGAACACTTGAAATCAACGAGTTACATTCTGTTCAGGCCATTTCATCCCATTAGATGATTTTTTAGAATTTTTAAATATTTTTCCTAAAAATTTCATGAAATTACCTTTCTCGAAAAGTATTGTTTGTGATATAATGATTCCAAATGAGGCCAAAAAGATTTTCAAAGTCCACTGTACCATTTCCCCTACATATGCTATCAGTGTCAAGCTAGGCCTAACTTTGAAAACTCTTTTTTTTTTTAAAGAAATTTTCTAAGATTTTTGGAATGTTTTATTTTAATTCTTATTAAGTTATCTTTCCAATGGTACTTTACTAGACCTTTTAAACCTTTAGATCAATATAGAATAAGATCAAGAAGGGGACTAACGTGAAGTTGTTCCCTCTTTTTAGCATTTATCAAAATTGACTAATTTTTTCAAAATCTGATCGACCCCTATCGAGTCTAGAAACATGCGTTAACCCCCTTTTGATTTAGATCAAGACACGATCATTTTTTAAATTTTATTATTTCTATTTTTTATCAATTCCTGCCTTTTAAATAAAAAGTCATTGGTTTTGTTAAAAAGCATCAAGAAAAGTCAGTTTTTGTCAATTTAAGTTTTCCAACCTTGTCTTTTTTAAAAATTTTCAAAATTTAAATTTTCTCTCTCCCAGATATCTCCAGACTTTTCAAACTCCGAACTTGGTTTTCACACCTGAATCAACTAATGGATCCGAATACATTTAAAAAATTGTTAACTTGGTTATTTCTAGATAATTGACAATAATTACGAGATGCATTTCGATCCCTCTTTTTTCGTGCAATTTGTGCAATATTATTTTTTTCATCTTACTAACACATTTCTCTTCATAGTGTTTATCTTACATTAATATTTCCAAATCATTTTTCAAAAATCATAAAGGCAATATATCATGTCAATATCCCTTAAGTGCTTGACAAGAAATATCTGGTTTTTAAAAGTAAATATTAAGATCATTTTTGTTTTTCTATGTTTCCTACCTCTTTGGGATGCATATAGAATTAAAATTTTCATTTGAGCCTGGGTTGAATATTTTATCCAAATTCATGCATAAAAGGAGATAATATAGAAATAATGACAAGTTAAAACCAAAAGAGCAAAACCAAGTTAAAACATAGCTAGATGGTATTGATTTTGAACATCGTAGAAGTGCTAATCCTTTCCTATGTATAACCACCTCCTGAACCCAAATCTCTTGGACCAAGCAAACCGTGAAATTGATGTTTCAAGTTTTATAACACGAAATATCAATTCTAATAGGCATCGATAATTCTTAACCCAAATGAGCAGTGGCTATTCTGAGCGTTGACCACTTCATGATGGCTATCTAAGACTAATTGGATGAGCGATTCATCCAAGGTCCCCATTCATGATCAAGAGCTAGGAGTCCATAACTTTTTGCTCCTATCATGTTAAAAAAGGAAAGAATCTCGATCGAAAGGACATTTCCTTGTTGAAAAATTTTTTAAATCGTTACTGCACTTCCTCCTCATGAGCCATGCTACTAATAAATACAACTCGCGCTATTAGATCTAGGTGTTTGTGATTGTAGATAACAAGTGCCTTTTTCCTTTATAGATATTTAATGTTTCACACAACCATCTAAATTTTTTTTGTATTGAGTAGTTGTACTATTTCATTCTTGGTAAGTTTAGCCCTGCAATGATTACACTATTCCTTTTTAGTCCCATCAACAAGTTTGATTACAATTAACTCTTGCCATATAACTGATGTCTTATTTCTTTTCCTTTTCATATAATTGGCAGCGTCACCCTCAACTTCCTCAGGACTACGTCCTATAGCAATATCTTTTTCAACATTGATAGCTTTATTTCTTTTAATAGCAACCATGGGTATTGATAATGAACCAGTGTAAGAATAAGAAGAGTAATCATGTGTTGAGTTACAAGACATACTTGAAAATTCAAAATGAAATCATTATTCTTAAATAAAATACAAAAATGAAAACAAGCCTCTAATACTAAAGAAAAATGATACATGAACTGTTAATAGAAGAAGATATACGATTAAAGATGCAAAAAAATAATTTGAACTGTTACAGCTCGACATCAAAAAGCCATAAAGATGTGCTACTCCTCAAGACCCTAACTAAGCAACATATATAGAATAAATACAATGTATATTGCTTATTAACAAAACCTAGTTCTATTCACATCCAAAGGTAAATTATCATTATCATCATCATCATCATTATTATTATTATTATTATTATTATTATCTGAACACAACACTAAAAAAGCCTAGACCAGCCATGATCAAAGAAGTGAACATTAATGCTAATTATTATAACCTAACAACAAGATGTAGTCAAGATGTACTCCTAAACTAAACAACATATATAGGGAAAAATATGTTTCTTGCTTATCAATAAGAGCTAGTTCTATTCACATCCAAAGTTAGTAGAATAATATACATATGTAATTAGATTAAAATATGTTTCATGTATTAATATGCGTAACTCATCTTTTTTATATCCATCTAAAGAATACACAAATATTTTTTCTTGTAGCAATTAAGTTTTATTAGAAAATTATTATAATAGATAATAATTATTAAACTAGTTAACCATAAAGATAATGAAGATAATGTATAGGTAAATGGAACTGATTAATTTGAGGTTGTCTTGTAAATATAAGTTGAAAAAATCGCATGCTAGCTTGAATTTGACATCATCATCATTATCATCATCATCACCATCATTATCATTATTATTATTAAGACCAAATATAAAATCTTTGCTACTAAATATATATTTTTTTTGTTTAAATGAAAGATGAATCTTAAATCCAAGGCATTTTTTCGTTCAAAAAAACACCTTCATACTAGTTAAAATTAATCATCACTAAGCATAAAATTTGGTGTTGAAACAGAATAGCATCATAAAAATATTGTTATTTAAAGAGCCCATAAAATAATAAGTGACAAAAATTAAGATAAAAAAGAGAAAAATACCATAAAAGAGGGTCTAGTAAATATTATAGTGTCTTCCCTAAACTTTTTATGGCCTCCCCGAACACCATTTTTTTGGAGAAACTGCTAAAAAGAATTGGTTCTTAATGACAAGGAAGATATGGGCATTGCTAAAGATGTTTATGAGGAGAAAAAAAAGGAAAAAAATTACACTTTGTGACATACTGTTAATGTAGGAGGCTAATGACTTAGAGTCAACACTTAAAAGAGTAGTGGACGTGAAAGAATGCCAAGGGTTGTAAAATAGGAAAATGTGCTGCTACTGATAAAAGTTTTGAATTGCAAACTTTTATAAATGGTTTACAACTTCGAAGGCATCGTTGGATGGATGAAAAGTTAGGGAAAAGTTGGTGGATGAAAAGTTAAAAGGTAAAAGTAAAGTAAGATTAGGTTTTTTTTAGATTTTTTTGAATTTCAATATAAATTAATAAAATAAAATATTATTATAAACAAATGAAATGAAGTGAAATATAATATAATATTATTTAAAATATAATCAAACAAACAACTTTTAAAAAAACAATAAGCAAGCTTGTTTGTGAACATAAATGCACGGAACACCACTTTGTTTGCACTCATTCATTAATAAATGAACATAAAAATTTTGTTCCAGATTCTTCATTTAACTTGATAATCAGAAAAACCAAATTTATTCATGATTAGTTCGTCAAACGCTCTATTCATTATAGCCTTAACTGCAATTTTCTAGCATAGTGGTTCTGTAAAAACAAATATTTTTGTCCATATTTCTGGTGATATTAATTTTTTTAAATATTTTTTTGTAATCCTTATTGAATTAGAAGTGTAATAGGCTTTTGAAACATCCTATTTCATGATCAAACGTGACTCAAAGAAATTCCATAACATGAGCTATTTGGTTGGCATTATTTTAGCACCTAAACTACAAAGTAAGCTGTTTTCAATGGGGACGAGTATTTTTTTTAGATTTTTTTGATTTTCTATTGAAATAAGATAAACAAGCTTTTCAACCATGTCTGGCTTGTCCAATGCGTATTTTAGACAAATCGAGAAGAAAATTCAAAATTTAAACTACTCAGATATGTTGTGTGATGCAATAATATTTAATTAAAAAATTTATTTGATGCCTAAAGTGATTTTTTGGGATTTTTTGTGTATTTTTAGGCAGAATTATACTGAGTCAGCATTCATAGAAATTTTAGTCTGCGATTTTATGTCTTAGGAATAGTCCAGAATAAATTTGGAGATCTTGGAACATCAAACTGTCAAGTATTTTTAAGTTTCTTTAGGTTTAGGTGTTTACCATTCCAAAGTATTCAGATTCTTTGGAAACAATTTCGAAAATACATTTTTTTAGGGTCAATAGACCTACAAATGTTCAATAGTAAGTTCTTAATGGCTCACATAAAGGCTCTCAAATTAATAAAATTTAAATAAAAATTTTGATTTTTTAGCTTAGTTTTCAAGTTTGTATTATCTTCAATGTTGTTCTTGTGTCTCATTTTATAATTTCTTTTAAAAGGAGTTTAGTTTGATAAATAATCTTGATTTGATACCATTTTTGTAAATATTTTGAGTCATATATTTTCATTTGAGAAAAAATTTTTCCTTCGAATTAACCTATGGATTCAAATTAGTCCTAGACCAATATTCGATTGCTCTCATGGGTACTTGATACGAGTCTTGACATACATTTTTTTCTTTTTCTATGATATATATTTGTTTTTATGAATAAAGGGGGGATAATAGTTGAATATTTGAATAGCTAAAATTGAAAAAAATGTAATTCGTATACGTATGATTAGTTGATATCAATTTTTGGGCATCATGAGAGAGATCGAGTCTTTACTTGAATTTTATTGACTTTCAAGCCCAACTTTGTAGATCTTTAGATGATGCAAACTGTAAAATCATTCTTTTAGAGCTTCATAACTCTTTAGTGAATGATTTTAATAAGTTTCCATTCACACCTAGTGCAAATATATCAGTGACAACTCTTTAACCCGCCATCTTGTATTTTGGTATGGGAAGTTCGGACTAGCAATTTGTTTTGATAGTTAGGGCCCTACAATGATTAGAAGTGTTGTCCGCTCTAATATGTTAAGATTCGTATCTCTATATATTACGATAAGGATAAGAGGATGATAAAAAAAAGTCTTTTTTATTTGAATTTAATAGATTTGGGGATGAATATCGCCTTTAATTTAGCAGTATTAGGGACAAATGTTGTCCCCAAAACTTTTGAAAGATACAATTTTAGAAGGTGACTGTTAAAGATTATTTTTTGTTCCTAAAACTTTTAGATACAATTTTTTTTATCATTTGAAAATAATTACTGAGTGTCCTTAATTCATTTAAATTTTGTAGTGTAAATAGGCATTTAACAAATTCAAGAATTTAAAAAATAATCATGAATATTAAAGTTAAATGTGTTCAATTACACAACTTAAACTATTTTTTAAATCTAAATCTATTTTTTGAATCTGAATTTCCAGACAGAATCTTAGATTGATTTTATAATTAGTATCATTGAGATACACTCCAAGCTCTTAGAAGAAATTAAACAATGCTTTCAAAGTTTCTCCAAAAATAATGAACAAGTACTTGAAAGTATTGAATAATTTCTGTTAACAATATCAATAAGTAGCTATCTCTCTAAAATAAGAGTTTGTCAAGATTGGTGCACATAGGCTAGAAGTCAATATCACTTCTTTCTTTTTTAGTATGAGATATGGATTTTGTCCTTATTTGAATTGAGTGATTTTTTTAGGTATTTCAATTTGATATCTTAGATTCCAGTGCTTTTATGTTTTGGTATTTGGCATATCTATTTATGCTTTTAAACATAGATACGACGTATTGGATTTCATAATTTTGTACGTTTTATTTCAATATGGAATTGTTAATTTATATTATTTTCTTTGTTTAGGTTATAATTTTTGGTCTTATATGTTATTAAATCAATACTTTAATTATGATTTAATTCATGGTTAACCAAAATTTAGGACTAAAATTTTATTTACACGATTAATATGAGAAAAATATATTAGGATTCGACTTACTTTTTTAACAAAAAAATCATGATTATTTTTTTCTCCTACAAAATTTGCACGAAATTCTTTTTTCTAAAAGAAGGTATTACTAACAAGTAAACCTATCTGTAGGTCGAGTAACCCAACCAACCTAATCAGGTCTAGATCTTTGTTTAACATTTCATGTTTCAGACTGACCCGAAATAGCATTTTTATGTTACAATAATGTATTATTATTTAAATTTAATTATAAAATATATAAATGTTAATATAAAAGTATTTTTTTATCAAATGAGTAGTGATTCGGGCCTAAATGGTTAGGCCAAGCCTAAAACGAGCATGGATAAAGATTTCAAAGTTTGTTGGCTGATCTGACCCAGCTCGTGGACGCCTCTACTACCTATTCATTCTTTAAAATTGTATCATCCATTATATGTTTGTTTTGATTTGATAGAGATTTAGCTTAAAGTATGAAGTTCCAACCCTTTGCTCAGATCATAATATGATTAAATCAATCAAATTGAAATATTATGTCAAACCAAAAATAATTTTTTTCCCCAGTAATTGCAAGCTAATAGGAAAAAAAAAGCATTTTAAATGTTTCATTTGTTTCATGCTTTTTATTTTTTAACCTCATAATTACTCTAGTTGCACGAGAAAGCCAAGAATTTTATATTAGGGGTCATGATAACAAAAAATCAAATTTAGGGGTCAAAATAAAATTTTTACTATTTTTAATTTAAAAAAATTTAAAAATAGAAAAATTTGAGGATTCAAGGGAAAGTTAAGAGAGGCCGACTCCCCTACCTACCCCACTTTGGCTAAGCCCTATCTAATTATGCATATTACAATAGAAAAAGGGAGAACCAAGGGGACTGAGGCCCCTAGCTCTTGACATTTTTCATGTTCTTAATGATATATATATATATATATATATTTGATTTTATATATGTTCATTGGTTGGATTGGATGAAACTATGGTCCAAAACATTTTTCTTCTCTTTACTGTCTGTAAACTCATTTTATTTTTCAAAAATATTAAAATATATTTAAAAACCCATTGCTATATTAATATTTATATACTCTCATAATTAAATTTAAATAAAAATAATTTTTATTAAATAAATAGTAGTTAGGGTTAAACCAAATCAATCTAAAATGAAAAAAATCCTGTCTAAGCCTAAACCAATTTGGGTAGGTACGGATGTAATTTGTAATGAAATATTGTAATCTCACATGCTAATTTAAGAGACTATCACATATCTCACTCTTTTGATTTTTTTTATTTTTGATATATTTTAGATGATATGCATGAATCTACAAATTCTACTTATGAAATTCCAAAATTAGGCGATGTAAGAGTATGTATATATATATATATATATATATATATATTATTCTGGTTCAAAGAAATTAGTTTTTGTATGTATACCAATGAAAATGAAAAATCCAAGTCTAGTTTGGACAGCATTCAAAATATGGGATGGAAAAATGGGTTAGGCTCCCATCCATTACTTTTTTTTGTCTATTTTTTTCCAATACAATTATTAACACCATTCATATCTATATGACCCACTTATGAATTATCAAAGTCAAATAAAAGTCAAATTTATGGATGGTAATTAAGGTTGTATTAGATAGTAACAGATAGAAAAATAATGGAGGGGAGCTCAAACCATGGAAAAAGACCTCTTAACTGTAATAAATGTTAAGGGTTTAACTTTTTTCTTTTTCCCCTAAATTGCTTGGCATAACTATACTTCGATTTGTAACCTAAAAAGCTGTTAAAAAAAGAGAAGATTCCTTTTTTTAAAAAAATGAACCACATGCCATATAAATATACTATTTTATGAAAAAAATTCATCCATGATACTTCTTTAACTTTTGAATTGTATTCTTGTGGTCATTAAGCTTTAAAGTGATTTCATTTTTAATATTTTGATCATATTTTTCAATAAAATTGAGAAAAAATGTACACATGGCATGCCACGTAAGCAACAACATTTGTATTACATAAATGTTAACAAAATTATTTTAGCAAAGGACCAAAATGGAATCATTTTGAAAATGTTAGAGACCCAAATAGAATAATTGAAATATTTAGGATTAAATTGGAATCAAAATGAAAAGTTTGAGTATGGATGAAATTTATTCATTAACATATATATGATGATACGTTAGTATAAAACCAATTTAGTTTTCCACAATTTTATAACTTTTAGTTGATTTATATTTATTTAATCCAATTTTTATATGTCATACTCTATCTATGTAGTTTGTGCATATTGAATTTCAAGTAAATTAAAAATATTTGATTACTTGCTTAATGTGAAAAATTTTAGCCATTAAATATATATATAAATATTTATTTACATATGATGCATTAATAGTCTATTAATTTACTTGTCAGTGAACAAGAAGATGGAACAATGTTAAAATAAAAGTTTTATGTATTTTTCATAAATCTTTTAATGAATGATGTGCGTGACTTAAAAGGAATTGCCTTTGGGATATCTCTTGGTTAGGGTTTGTATTAGGCCTGATAAGATGATAGCGAGGGGGAGGGCCGCTGAATGAATTGCTAGTCCAACCAATCTTGGATGGCCACCATAAAGTGGCCGAAGGCTTGAAGTCACCATCAATTATTTGGGCTAGGCATGATTAGGTGCCTATTAAAAATGATATTCTGAGTTTCAAACTCAAAACATTAATTTCAATGTCTATGAGATCCAAAGATTCATTGATTGGGTTCAAGAGTTGGTTACGCATGGAGGAAAGATTAGCACTACCATGATGCCCGAAATCAGTACCCACTAGCCATGTCTTATGTTAGTTTTGGTTTTTTCGGTATTGACTTTTCACTATTTTGATATAATCCCCTTTTAATGTATGAATTTTGCTTAAAAATTATAAACTCGGGTTTAAGGAAAAATAAAATCACATATGCGCCTCAAAAGATGTAGGGAACATAGGGAATTTTTTTTATGAAAATGATTTCTAGATTTAATTTTGAAAATTGGATATTTAATGTTAAGCACTAGAAAGATATTGGTACAAAACATTACTGCATAATTTTAAAAACAATTTGGAAATATGAATGCAAAATGGACATCATAAAGTAAAACATGTTAGCAAGACGAAAAAGAATGTTATTATATTGTATAAAAATAAATACATAAAAGCAAAAAAAAAAAGGAACGGTTGGAATGTATCTTGTAATTATCTTTAATTATTGAGGAATAACCAAGATGACAACTTTGAAAAGCATTTGGACTCGATGGTCGCTTGAGGTATAGAAAAATAAGGTTTTGATTGAAGGGCCTAAGGAAGTTTGGGAGAGAGTGAATTCGAATTTTTGAGTGAAAATGGGGTTGGAATATCCCTTCGAAAACAGAGTTGCATTATCCTCCAATGGTGAAAAATTTCATGATTTTTGAAATTTGAATGAAGTTTGTAAAAGCAAGGTTGAAGTATCTCCTCAAAGCATAAGTTCAGAGTATCCTTAAAGGTGAAAATTTTATTGATTCTTGAAAAAGGATTTTTTTAATGAAAATAGTTATTTTAAAATTAAAACTAGTGAT
>JBBYHM010372317.1:8994-32237 GCA_038381775.1 Adansonia rubrostipa | reverse complement strand
TTTTGAATGGTTATAAAGTAGTTGCATATTATTATTATTATTATTATTATTATTATTATTATTATTATTATTATTATGTCATCGAATTGCTAACAAAAATTGAAATACTAACAAAAATAGAAACTAAAGAGCATTTAAATTTTTTAGCAATACCAAAATTGAAATTCAATTTATAATCATTATATCGACCCACATAAATGGTGCGAATGGCTAAATCAGTGTCCCTAAATTTAGTCATTTTCCAAATTAATCCAAGACTAACCAAACCTTTTGAGTAAGGTTATACAACGATGTAATATGTTGTTCAGACTTTTCATTTTTCTTCAAATATCTATCTCCGACATATATTTTTACATGAATATGAGGATATGACTTTTTAAGGGCCCCATAAATATATGAAAAACTTCTTAAAAAAAGAACATTACTTGGGTCTAACACATACTCATATCTGACACTCACAAACTATAAAATTTAGAAAATTAAGGATGACAATTTCAAAAAATAAAAAATCGTACATTTGTCCTAATACTATTAAATTCAAAATAGAAGACTTTGTTTAATCTTGTCCTTAAAAATTGATTATTTGTAGTAACATTCGAATTCGAGTAACAATTTACATGATGCATGTCTATGAAGGTCTAGAATAGCTGCAAATATAAAGGAAAAGAATAGCATGGACCTAAATTTGCATATATATTGTCAAATGGAGAAACAAAAATTGTTGAAACAGGTAGATAAGTTTAAAAAAGAACTTGAAAGTTCTTGAAATCAAGTTTGGTCAAGGCTCTTCTTAAGTAGCTATCAATGAAAATGTAGTTTCCCCAATGTTATGCATTAGCCTGTTGGGTGTTAGGATCGCCATAACATGCTTCCATGTGCCATTGCTGGTTTCACTTGGTATAAAGCATAGGTCCACTAAACAAACCCCCTTTCGTCATCAACTTTCAAATGAAAAAACAAATAAGGGATGGATTAGTATTTCCAATTAATTAATTGAATTTGACTAACCAATATTTCTGTTTCTTTGTTTTTTGTTTTATCTTTTAACTAAATGTTGAAATATATTGCACTACAAAATAAAAAAAAATTAAGAATGAGATAAAAGAACGATAAAGAAAAATGTTCTCTTTATCTTGAATTTAGCAATATTAGGGATAAAAATCATCCATAATTTAATAATATTAGGGATAAATATTATTACTAATACTTTTTAAAGATACAGTTTTAGAGAATAATTGTTATAGATGATTTTTTATCTTTGAAACTTTTAAAGATAAATTTTTATTTTTTTAAAACAATTATTTATCATCTTAATTTATCTAAATTTTATAATGTTAGTATATAAACTTGCACATAAAACATATGCCAATAAAAAGGTAAAAAGTTTGATAAAAATTTGCACTAAAACTAAGTTAAAATGGAGACTTTGGCTCTGCCAATAGGTAATTTATCCGACAATGGTACATAAATATAGCAATAGGATCAGACTGGACCAGAGGTATTTATTCATAAACTTACCTTGCATTTTTATTGCTTTGTGTTTTTTTCTTTAATTTTTTAGAGCCCATCAAAATTGATAAATGGTTTTGTTTGTATTTCTTTTTTTATTAATTTCTTCAATTTTTAGAATCAAGCAAAATTGCTAAATGATTTTGTTGAGGTAGCAAACTAGGCATTCTTGAAGAAAAGATTCTGAAGGCGAGGCAGAATGTGCATGTCAGGTGCTATCCTGACACAAAAAATTAGGAAAAATTCAAAATGATCAATAATAATATTTAAAATATAAAAAATTATATGTAATAGTTATCTTCTAAAATTATATTTTTAAAAAATTTTAAGAATGGCATTTATCCTCTAATAAAATAACATTTTTATCATTTTATTTCATTCCTAAAAATCTCTTATTTCGTAGTGTGATCTCCTCTTACAACCAAGAACAATCTTACGAAAGAAAATGTAAGGTAGGGACCTAAGGTTTTTAGTTCAGATGCAAATTTGTATACACAAATTTTATGTCTAAAATATGATAAAAAAATGAAGGGATCTGAATCATGGTGAAGTCCAGCCTCATGTAGATATACAATTTCAAAAATTCATAAAATTACATAAATAAGCAGCGGAAGTAGTAAACATAAAAATAGTTAGACTTCCCTGTGAATCTTTAGGAAGGGACTTACATCAAGCAATTCAAATTGGATTTCAATAAAATTAAATCAATCAGTTGTTGAGGAATTACCTTACTCTCAAATATTGTAATATGGAGTTAAAACCAATCCAAAAGATCTCTGTAGAGCAGCAACGGGACTCCTTAACAGGTTCTCCGAGATCATG
The DNA here is from genome assembly GCA_038381775.1 of Adansonia rubrostipa. Classification (NCBI taxonomy): domain Eukaryota; kingdom Viridiplantae; phylum Streptophyta; class Magnoliopsida; order Malvales; family Malvaceae; genus Adansonia; species Adansonia rubrostipa. The sequence goes on along the minus strand of JBBYHM010372317.1, from coordinate 29,906 downwards.
AGCAACGCACATGTTTTGTCTCTAATAGTAATCCACACAGATGATAGTGAGAGCCTTTGGAAGGTTCAGTGGCTCTTTAGTGCTAGATAGAAGGCTTATCAAGCCTTAACTAACAGGTATACCTAGCAATTCATTATTCGTGTCATATTCATATATTTTGTCGTGTCATAATATTATTTTAGATTTTTTATACTTAAATTAATTTTGATATGTTAATAATTTATATTATATAGATTTTGAGAATGTATTCATGTCGTGTTCTTTTTGCTTTATACGGGTCATATTTATATAATCGTGTTAAGTATTGCCAAGTCTATCAAAAGGTAATCTGAGTAGATTTTCCCTTCACACAATCCAAGAACACTTTTAGGATAGAAATTGCACCAAAAAAATGAGAAGAATAGTTTCATTAGGAGGCTAAAAGGTGGCCGCTAGGTAGTTTTTCCTTCCATGGCAGTGGCACTAGAGAGAAGGGTTGAGAGAACAATTTTCTGAACTTTCTAATCACTTTGCTTGAGTCACTACTTAGTGTCTAGGTTAACTCCCTTTTTACTATGTTTAGTCAATATTAATCTTTCCTAAAGGTAGAGTTTGGATCATGATCAAAGTCATACTTAAGGTGAAACTCTTTCACCTTAAGTAAAAGTTATTTGATCATTTATTCCATCACAAATTACTATTGCTAAACGCAGCACATTTCATTGGCAAGGCAAATTTTAGCCTTAGCACAATGAATGTAGTCTAAAATTCATCTAAGTACACCATAGGTAGTTTGTAAAGATAGGTTTCTATTAAAGTTTTAATCAAGAATTAAACTCTAAATTTATCTATATAAATTAATTTATCTTACATAATTATTAAATAATTACAAAGATAAATTGGTAGAAACTTAACTAAGCTAAACAGGCATCCTTTTATGAATTTTATCTTAATAAAACTTCTTATTTAATTAAAAATAATTTTAATTAATAATGATAGTCTTGTTTTATATTAATTATCTAGATACTTAACGCTTCACAAAATTATCCAAGGGATAATTGGTTAAGACTTATCCGCTTAGACATGGTATGTCATAATTTGTACATCGTCTAGATAAGACAATCTTATCCAACATGTCTTAAAACGATAACAAAAATTTATATTTCATAAATCTAATTTTATGTCTTAAATTAAATTTTAATTGAACTTTTTCAATTAAGTCATCCATTTAATTACCTTTTATTTAATTAAGTTGAACTTAATTAAATCCTAAATTTATCCAACAATATTATCTTATTGTATGTGACTCATTAGGTTCTCGACATGTTGGCAATGAACATAATTAATCTTATTAATCATGTTTGTAAATTAAGAGCAAGATCTAGCAACCCATCATGACCACCCAAAAGTTGAAAAGTCGATGTGATAACATCAAAACCTTTCAATAACCAGCCAATCAATGTAATGAGATCCTTTCACCATATTACCCAGAATGAGCATGAGCATGAGCATGGTACAATGTCTACTCATTCTTTAATTCGTGTTAGATTTTTCAACTTATGTTTAACGATCATGAATCTATGAGAAATGATTCCTCATAATTTATTATGCCCTCGGTAGGGATTTTAATCCTAGTAACCATAGTAAATATCATTTGGGATATGTCTCTAATGTCATGAAGAGCGATGAATCCTCTTTGAATCACTTATCCATCTACCATATGCTTCATGCCATACCTAAAACCACCCTACCATAAGCATCCATTTATTGTGGACCTGTTCATGATGGAATCAAAGAATCACACTTTTCATATGAGATGACCTGGTATCACAAGTCTAAGGACTATTTATATGACTAACACATGAGAACATATTACATAGACACTTGAGTGACTAATACCAAATGGAGTTCTCATATAGGCCATGTTTAATTAACTTGTTTCCATAAAACAAACACCTATATGCTATCCCTAAGTATCTTTATACTTTTACTAATGAGATCAAAGAGTTGCATGCATCAAATGAATGAGGGCTTAGCATATGCTGGTCTTTGTGCATTGTCAATGCCTTATCTTAACAATACGATGACCAAGAACATTTTTAGAAACATGACTTTGATGCATAAGGATCTCATATCGTAACTTATTACATTATTGCAAGGTAATTGTGTTTCATATGCTTCATCCTATTAGTGGTTTCATGATAGCCAATCATGCCACTAAGATGAAGAATAACCTTTTGTTACTTTAGCTAGTAACTGCTATGCAGTTAATTGACAATATGTCTTCCTTTTAGTAATCTAATTGGTTAAAATGCATACACTAATAAAAAATTTGGAGACAAATAAGTAATTTTATTTATCAAACTTTGAGTTACAATCTCTAGATATTCTTAAAACAAAGAAATCTTTTGATTTTTTTCCTTCAACAAGAAAATTCAATTTAATGGTCATTTAGTGACTGGATTTTAAATTAATAAAATTTGCTTCAATAGTCTTTAGATGACTAGGTCTTGACTTAGATTTGTTTCAATGGTCTTGAAGACTTTTTCTTAAAATTTGCTTTAAGGATCTTTGAGATTTGATCTTAAATCAATAAGGTCCACTTTAAGGGTCTTCCAGACTTAATCTTGAAAATGAGGATTGACCTCCTATCATTGATTAATTTTTCAACAAAAATTTTGATCTAAAGATCTTCATGACTTGATCTTAAATCAATGAAGTTTGCTTCAAGGGTCTATGGATGACTTGATCTTGAAAAATAGTATTGACCTCTTTTCCATCAATGTAACAAGATTGGAGAATAGTTTGTTTGAAAATTATTGAGAAACAAATGTAATATTCTTTAGAATTCTACAATTTCTTTAGTTCTCTTGGCTCTTCAAAGAAATCTTCTTGACACTTTGGAAAAGATCCGGGTCTTCAAAGTCTTCTTTTCAGCTTGTGAATTTTAGAATTGTTGTTTTGAATGGCTTAGGAGAGGGCCTTATTTATAGTTTAATTTATCTCTTAATTAATTTAATTTAATTAAAGATAAAAATAATTCTTAAAAAATTTGGTCTCTTTTTTATAAAATTCTAAAAGAATCCAACTTATTTATATTTCTCCTAATTAATTAGAGATAAAATATGATTGGTCAAAATTCTCTCTTTACAAATACCCTTTCAAGACTTCATTTTGTATATGATTCTTATTGACTGTAGTATATTAACAGGTCTTGAAATTTGATTTGCTTTTGATGCCAATTTGATTTGCACTTTTGCCTTATCTTAAGAAGGTTTGGTAGCCAAGAAAAACTAATAATTCAAGTGGATAATTAACCAACACTAGCTTACATAAACGATCGATGCACATAAAATTCTTAAGCCTAACAACCTTTTTATTTTTGTCTCAATTAAACTTGGCAGTGAAATCAAGTAGCTTACATACCTTCAAATTCAAAGAATCAAGTCATCATGTAGTTCGACTTTTTTTTTTCCTTTACTTTTGCCTAAGTTGTCCTAAAAAGGATTTTCAACCTAGGGAGCATTTATTTTTGCCTAAGTCATCCTTTAAGGATTTTCAACCTAGTGGGCATCTTTCAATGTGCAGTTTAAACTCATGTTCAGGCACAATATGATAGTTTAAACTCATCCTTTTTTCTTTTTTTGAGCAACATCCTTTTTTCTTTGAGTGGGCAATTTGAACTCATGCTTAGAAGCATCATTTTTTTTGGAAGAAACAGTTTAAACTCGTGTTCATGAGCATCATTTTTTTGGAGGAACAATTTAAGCTCATATTTAAGAGCAATATGGTGGTTTAACTTCTTGTTAAAAAGAAATATAACAGTTTAAGCCATGCTTAGAAGCAATATTTTTTTGGAAGAACAGTTTAAGCTCATGCTTAGGAGCAATATAATAGTTTAAGCTTGTGCTTATGTGCATCATTTTTTTAAGGAACAGTTAAGCTTGAACAATTTTGTCATCATCATTATGAGAGGTAGCCATCCTTCCCACTTGCTTTGATTCTTCAACTTTTTCATCACCATTAACCTGGTAACAAGTTTGGAAAACCAAATCTTTTTCTTTGAGCTAAATTAACGTGTATTCATTCAAAGTGATTGGCATTCTCGACCTTCTTTGAGCTAGATTTTCATGTTTAGATAGCATTTTTTCCCTGAAGCACCTTTGGCTTTGGAGCTTTTGATGGTTGCTTGATCATTTTGTCTTTATAAGGCACCTTCACAAGCTAGGAAAAATTCTTTTTTTCACCTTTTTGGCACGTAACTAAAGTCTAACCGTCTTTATCTTGATTTTTTTTGAAGAAAATGGATGTCCCCATTTCCTTGGAGATCTATCATCGTACTTATGCTTGGCATCAATCTAACAGGATCAAAATAGGATAAAAAAAGCTGAATTTTATGGTTTTATCCAACTGATTAGACTAAGAAACCATACTGATTGATGCAAGATTTGATGACACCATTTAATTTCTTGTCGAATATATGACTTAAAAATTTTAAAGACAAATAACTAATTTTGTTTATCAAACTTCAAGTTACAGTCTTCGGAAAATCTAAAAATAAAAAAATCCTTTTATTCTTTTCTTCAATAAAACTTTGATCCAAGGATTTTTTAGACTTGATCTTAAATTAGTAGGGCCCAGTTCAAAGGTCTTCTAGACTTGATTTTGAAAAAACATAATTTGTCTCCTTTCTATTATCGGTTCAAGATTGGAAAGCAACTTTCTTGAAATTCATCAAGAACCTTCAAGCATTCTTTAAAAGTTTCTTCAATTCCTTCTATTCTTTGAAGAAATCGTCTTGAAACTTTAGAGAATATTTGAGCATTCAAAGTCTTCTCTTGAGCTTGCAATTTGTGGAATTGTTGTGTTAAATGGCTCAAGAGAGATCCCTATTTATAGTACTAATTTGCTAGGTGAAAAAGAGTTTTTGAAGAATATAGTTTCTATATGAAAGAGTTTCAACAAAACTTATTTTTCTTATTTATTTGTTGATTAATTTAATTTAATCAAAGATAAAATTATTTTATTTATCTCTTAATTAACTTAATTAAATAAGATATAAATTTTTTTATTCATCCCTTAATTAATTTAATTTAATTAGAGATAAAAATAATTTGTAAAGAATTTGATCTCTTTTTTGATAGAGTTCTAAAAGAATCTCACTTTTTTTATATATATCTTATTTAATTTAATTTAATTTAATTAAAAATAAAATATAATTGATCAAAATTCTCTTTCTATAGCTCAAATAGATTTGCACCAAGTGTCTATAATGTTGAAATTGACATGGAATTAAAAAAAAAATCCAATAATGATAACGTATAAAACAAACACGGGCGTGCGGCGCGCGCACACATATATCTATATATATCCATTTTAATAATTTTCTTGTTTCAGTTTATTAAAAAAATGAAAAAAATGTGGCTAGCATATATACAACCAATACTATCGTTCTCTTTGTTCGTTTGTTCATTTATCCATAAACAATATGATAGACAGTCCACCTTTTTTTTATCACGCAGAAATATATTCATTAAATATTGAGGCCATAAAATGTATGCTATTAATTTCTTTTTATGTTCATTTACAAAATTTAAAGAGTTTGAGAATGATTAATAATTATTTTTTAAAAAATAAAATTATTATAAATTTTAAAAATAAAAAAATTATTTTTAAAAATTATTTTTTATTATTATATTTTTAAAAAATTTTAAAAATAATATTTATTTTAATATTATTAAATTAAAATACTTATTTCTCTAATATTTAAATTCAAAATAAAATGATTATTTTTATTAATTTTCTTTTATCTTTAAAAAATTTTTATTTTATATTATAAAACTGAATATCTAACGAAGGAGAGAAGTCTCCTATGGGTCTTAATTGGATGGCACTCGTGATTGAGTCACTTGACAGCTGATTTGACAGGTAAATGTGGGCCGCAAATTGGGGTTGTTGGTCTTTTTAAATGTGTTGCCAAATTTATGCTTTATTGATTGGGTATGTTTTTTATGGATCAGATAAGCTTCTCTTTTCTTTTCTGGAATCTTTCTTTTAATGAGTTAGTTATAAAACGGATATTATATATATATATATATATTAAATATTTAAATTTATTTAAAATTTAAATTCATTTGTTATTAGTTTATTGTTTAAATTCATTTTAGATTGATTAAAAAATAATATATATTATAAATCTGAATTCATTAAATTCTAAATTTATTAAATTATTTTTTAAAAATAAAATATAAAATTAAAACTAAATAAATAAATATCAAATTCAGACATTTAAATTTACTATATGTATAAATAAAGTATATTCGAATAATATATTCTAGTATGAACATTAATCAAATCAAAATCAAAATAGATTTAACTAACAGATATCTAAATATTTATATTTAAATTTTCTTTGAATCTTTTATAATAATAAATTTAATATTTAAATTTATAAATTATAAATTATTTAAATTTACAAAACTAAATTAAATAATATCAAATATTTACTTTTTTATTATCTATTGCAATCTGCCTCGGTCCGTATTCATCTTCTCCGTTGCAAAAGGTTCTTTCGCACTTGCTTTATAAAAGCCAAATTTACAACTAGTTTTAATAAATTATTGCTTTGGAGGTTTTATTTATTTATTTATTTATTATTTTTAAAGGTTATCTTTTGATTGTGATGCAAGCAGCAGTCAACATGTGGGAGCTCATCTGTGGTTAGTAATGATTTGAGTCGCAGACCGTTTCAAGTGAAATAATGAGAGCTGCTCCACTTGACTTTCCAATTTTGTTTTATTTTTGTTGAGATATTTAGTTCAAAATGATATATGTTTATTGTTGTGGTTATAGCGGTTGTATTTTTTAAAAATAGTTTATAATGCTTTATATTCTTTTATTTATAAAGAAAAAAAATTTATAAATTATTAGTTGAATCTATATTCATGCAATTTGTGATCTTAAGCTTAACTATTAAAAATTGGTAACAATTCAAATTTTATTCTCGATAGATGTTAATAATGAAAAAAATTAAAATTAAAATTTTAAAATAACGATTATTATATTATGTTATGATAATTATTTTAATCTTTGATTTTTGGCATAACTTATATTCATTTATTTTAATATATTTATCTATCATCTAAATTCTCAAACCGGAGAGAGTGAAATGATCAGGAGCCTAAAATTTTTGAAAGATTCAATTATTAGAAGCTGATGTTAAGCACTATTGGAAACCATGTATTTGCAACAAAAAATAATAGAAAATACAAAAAAGAAAAAGAAAAAGATAAGAGTGAGAGAAAGAGAGGGCCATGGCCGAAAAGGGTTCACAATGATTGCCAAAGTATTCAGGACATGTGTGGAGGGCTCAGAATGCAGATTTGGCGATGGCTTTTGTCCTCTTCACCAAGTGGAACTATGGAGGAGAATTATCGAAGGCCTAAAGTGAAGACACCACTGCATTCTTCTTTATCCTGTTTGTTTGGTCTGCGTCTTTTTTCCATAATGAGAATGTGAATTCTTTATATGAACAAAAGTTTGGGTCCACATTGTTGGGATGGAAAGCATTTTTCCAAAGACGATATTATGTCTTTCCACGATAAGAGCTCAGTTCCATTTGATCTTAAATAATAATTATAATTAATTTTTAAAAAATTGACTTGTATTTTATTGATTTCAATCGATTCGAATTATTGATCTTTAAAATTTATCTGCATATAATATTTCTATTATTCTTCAATTTAAAAATAAAATATTAATTCTTATATTATAAAAATTAAAATAATTATAAACATCTAATTAAAATAGAATTTGATTCAAGTGGCTTTTTAAACTTGTAAATAAAAAACTAAATTGAACTGAATAATCTTACTACTATATAAATCAAAATTAAATCAAATCTAATAAAAACCTAACTCTCCCAGAGTTTTTCCTTTTTTTTTTTTTTTTTCATGTATATATGTGTAGACAAGAAGCATCTGTCTGCCCCTTGAAACAAAAGGGAGGGGGTTGAGGTGAGGCCCAAATACCCTTTCAGTTAAATCCAAATGCCAACAGCTAAAAGTCTCTATTTTTCTTGTATGTAAAGAGACATTGGGGAAGTTTCTTTGATGGGCTAAAAGTTTTGGGCAGTGGCCCCATATTTGGATTTTGTCCAAAAATCTTTTCTTAGTTGAGAGTACCATACACCCACCCCACCAATCAAATACCTTTTCTTTTTCCTCCACTTTCAGTTTGCCTTTTGAGGGCCCAACCTGCCTTGGACCTGGCTTCAGCTTAATAAATCCCTCACACCAGTAAATTTCTTTGTCTGTCAATAAATATTTTTCCATAGTCTCCTAGCTTTTAGCATATGACCTTGGATTGGATCTTGGGCATGATCCCAACAGAAAAAAAAAAATCACAATCATTAATTAGAGTTATTTTAGTTAAAAAATAATAATAGTATTAACTCATATGGAATGCGGGCAAGATAAACTCTTAAAAATTATAAGTTTGAGAAGATTTAAGCGAATGATTATGATGTTTTCCTTAAATAAGTAAATAAGGTTTGGAGAGATAGGATTGTCATATATAAAATTAACCATATTAACCATGCCTTGAAAACCTTTTACCTTTCCCATAAGTGTAATTTTGAGAAATCATAAAAACAAAGTTGTATGAAAGAAGCTTACAACTTTAACTTGGAAGATTTAGGTTCGAATCAAAAAAAAAAAAAGAGAGAGAGAGATAGAATTTGAGATTAGTCCATTTAGTTCATGCTTTTATTTATTAAGGTTTAATCTAAAAGATTTGAGATTCAAATATCAATATTTGCAATCCTTTTTTTATCCCAAACAATTGCCTTTTCTATAAAAATATATATTTACATATATATATATATATATATGGAACAAGAGAAGAAAGAGGAAATAAATTGTAAAAATTTGTAATCCAAATTATAAAAACATATGATGAAAAAGTAAATTGAGAAGGAAACATAACAAAAGGCTATTTGAGAGAGACAGGGTAAAGGCAAGCAAATAAAAGAAATAAAATTAAAGATTTGAAGAACATTAAGCTTCATTATGTTGATTTATGCAATTACTTTTGAAAGATAACGTTTAATTAATTTTAGATTCAAATTCAAATATCTACATCTCTTTCTACTATTCTCAAACTGCTACCTTCATTATATATATATATATATATATATATATATATATATATAATGAAACATTAGGTGCCTAGCTAACTTATGAGAAAGAGATGTTAAAAGTAGATTACCTATCATAAAATAATAATTAAAAGTGGATGATTATTATCAAGTGAGGATGGTGAGTGATTGGAGTTAGGGACAGAACGTGAGGCTGGTCAAGAATATATAATGAAAGATTTTTAATGAGAATAAAAAGGAAAAACAAATTCTACTTAGCCGTAAATAATTTGAAAATTCTAAAATTTAATGAAAAAATACAAAGATTTCATAATTATGGCATTAGAAAGTAATTTCGTCCAATGTTAAGATGTCGCATTAGTAAAATTGTCGATAAGAGAGACACAATTTTTGTCATTGGTTTAGATAGGTTAAAAATTTTGAGCGCATATCACCTACAATTACTATAGTATAATTAACTAATTATAATCTTAAATGACGTAAGACCTAATTGGTTAATTGCAGGATTGTAGGAAAAAAATTTGTAGGTGAAGTGCTCCAAAAAAAATTTTCTAATTCATATATGCATGTCAAATTTTATGTTTTTTATTGTTAATAGTGTAAATGTAAATTAATATTATTATTAAATATTTTAAAATTTTAAATACAAATTTTATATATTAATTGTATCCTAAATCAAGCTTTTGCATCATATTTATTAAACATATCACTAATATAAAATGCTTGTATTTGATAAATTTTTATGTTGAAATGAAATTCTTTGGTAAAGACATGCATAATAATGTAATAAAATATAATTCCAATAATTATTATTCAATAGATCATAACTTATAATATTATTTAATAATTTTTTACCATTTAACCATCGTAATGCTTTTTATTTCATTATTTAAAGTTTTTTTTAAAATTTTTCTTACATCTATCCTTATCATATTATTATTAAATATTTTAATTTTACTAGCCATTTAACAATACAATAAATTTTTAATTCAATAATATAAAAATCAAAAAATTAATATGATTTTACTTTTCAAAAAATGAAAAATTGATCATTATATGTCGTGACACAAAATTAAGAGTTTATTTAATAAAGCAAATTTGAACTGATAATTTCGAATATAACACAAGAAAAATAATTAAAATACATGACGCAAAAATTATATAAATATGATAGTAATATAAAAATATGATAATTTATACATATGATGAATTATTAATATGTCAAAATTTATATAAAACCTTAAATACAACTGTCCAAATTATATATAAAATGAATTATTTATATGTCAAATTTTATATAAATACCTTAAATACAATTATTATCCAATAAATAAAAATAGCACGAATACAAAAAATGTTTTCCCTTTGCTTCCCTCTTTTTTTTCTTTTCCCTTCTCTTTCTCATTTCTTTCCTCTTATTTTCCTTTTTTATTTAAATAAAATAGTGCCTACCAAAAATCTTAATAAGAAAATACAACTAAATTGCCTTAGTAAAGGGAATATACATATATATATATTATAACCATACTCATTTATATGATCAATGATATTATATATATATATTCAACTATCAAATTAGCCTTCATAAATGTCAATCTCATATGAGTTTAGAGCTTAGTTTAGCTTGTTCCACTATTAAAAAATTTCTTAAATAGTAACAGAAAAAACTATTGTAGAATACCATAAATTTGTTACAATTTGAATTTAGTAATAGAATTAGTGATAGTTTTTTTTGTTACTGACACCCCCTCATTAATAATTTTTATCACAAATTTGACTGATTTCATCATGAAGTTTTAAATTTTCGTCACAATTTTTGGTTGATTGGGGTAGCTGTTGTGGCCATATTTCATCATATTAAATTTTGTCACAAACTTATTGTCATAATTTTTTGTAACATATAATCACTGTTCTTATCACTAAATTCTGTTATAAATTTAAATTTTGTCACAAATAGATTGTCATAAATTTTTTTGTCTCGTATAAGTTTCATCACTTTCTTTATCACTAAATTCTTTCTTAATCTGTCACAATATACAACATTGTTACTATTTTTGTTATAAAATCTTGTCTCTATATAAATTTTGTCACTAATTTTTTTACTATATGTTACAAATTTATTATGCGTCATTGATTCTAAAACAAATTATTCACAAATTGTGACATTATGTCATAAATTATAAACTTCTTTCATAATTTTCATCACAGTGTTAAAGTCCATCAAAAAACCCTATCACAAGTCATTCAGCCATAAATAAAATAACCATAACCAAGAAAATATTGGTCACACCAATCAACCACAAGAAATTTTCATCACAAAAAATCTAATCATCCTCGTAATTAACAAATTAAAGCATAAAGATCATTAAGTATCAAGAATACTTAATTAATTGAACCAATAAATGTATTAAAGTACTTTATAAGTTAGATTATCTAAGGATAATAAATAGTATAGTCCTAACATATTAGAAATTGTACTTAAACCATGAATATCAGTTAAGATAAATATTAAAAGTTTGAAAATATTCATTAAAACTTATACTAAGTTAAGTCTCGTCATCATCATTATCATCATCATGAACATTATCATCGTTTTCATCATCATTATCATCATCATGAACATTATCATCGTGTTATCCATGCCTTAAGAGGAGGCATGGAACAAGAATTCCATCCAATCATTTCATTACTTGATTTAAAATTTGATCCACATGTTTGATTTGAATTAGATGACATCTAGAAGTAGCAAAAGTAGATAAAGATAACCTCAAAGTCCAAGTAGTGCCAAGTATATCTTGAGGGTTCTCTCCTTCAAACCCATACAAATGCCCATGACTGATGCCACAAACTATATGATGGTATGCATCAACAACAAACTGAGGTTATGAAGAAATATCACCATACTTTTGAGTTAGCTAAATAGCATATCTCTTATACAACAATATAAATAAAAAAGTTAATATTTATTCATTTTGCCTAACATGAAATGCGAATAAAGTTTTACCTTTGCAAAGTTTACTCACACTGATAGATTTGGATTTCTTATCCATAAGTTCACTAGTTGATCGCTTATAAGTACGATCAAATACCTCAGCTTTAGTTATGAAATGTCTAAGCTCTTTTTCCTACAACAATTTACAAAAATATTAATAAATATCGTAAAGATAAGCAATTAATAAATTATTATTTAAAAAACATTACACAAAATTCTTTTTCTATGGAGAACAATAGGCACCATTATACTACATGTTTTGATATTGACCTTTCCTTTCCAGGGAAGCCATTGGCTTGGACAACAACTATATGTTTTGATATTGACCCTTCTTTTTCAAGGAGACAATTGGCTTAGATAGCAACACTTTTTCCTTTCTATTCATCTTTTCTTTATATATTGTCAATTAATCATGCACAATGCTTTTCATAACCCACTCTCACCAAAAATCTTTTATATTATTAATAAAGGTTGTGTTGGCATCATGCATAGCCTGTTGTCGAGCTTTGTCATTATATTACTAAATTGTCTCTCACAAATCTTATACTATATATCTTATATGGCAGTAGTTTTCCCTTTAGGCCATTTATATTTTACCTTTAAAAAGTGTATACAATTAAAATTAAAAGATAGGTCGTCTAAATAAAATAAAATTTAACAATTGTGTGAATAATACCTAAAAAGCATTCCAATAAGTAGATATACAAGTTTCAGGTACCTTCATCCATATTGCCCATGGTCTATTATAGTACACTTTCAATATGCATGTAATTATTCTAGTACCAATTCCTTCTTATTTTTCACATATTAATAGACCATAACATTCTAATTAAGCTCAAATCAATGTACAACTTTTTTATATATATTAAAACTCAATATCATATAACTACTAATTGTTAGAATATAAAATTTGTAAAAGTTCAAATTATACTTGAATGCAAGAATGGATATAGATTTTCTATCAGCTAAATTAAAAAGAGTTTGAAACCCTTAATTTCCTTCTCTACTCTTTTGTCGTCTTATGGGAGCAAGTTATGGATAGACACATCTTTATTACCTTTTGTATTAATCGATCCAATAGGCTCGACAGTTATGGGTGGATTAAAGAAAGGCTCAACAACTGAAGGTTGAGTGAAAGATGTATCCATTGTATGTCCATGAATGATAGAAGCTTGTAATGGAGGTCTATTGATAGATAAACATACCACAGAACATCCAACATCACTAGTAGACTATAAATATTTTAAGATTTGGCTTTTAAGATCATTCTATCTCCTCCTTGACCTTATAGTCTTAGTTTTTCCTTTAGTTCTGGCAACACCATTCTTACATAATGAAAAAAGATGCATTGATAAAAACAAATGCTCGTTATTTGAACTAAAGTAATGATAAAAAATTAACATGAAAAATAACATAATGGATTAAAGTATTGATAAATCAAAGTACATATTAAATAACATATAATAATACCTATTTTTCACTCAAACAAGTATTTACCTACTTAATCCTCAATTTTAATGTCTTCGAAGGGATCAATGTCATCACTAGTAGACAAGTTAAACTCTAATTTATCTGTTGAAACATTATCTTTTTCCAACTCTCTAAACAAATGCTCATCATTTTCATCATTATAATCATCTTTTTTGTTTTTCTCATGCAAATCTAAAACTAAATCAATTAATTCAAGACCAATTTTATTAACAAAAACTCTTAGATCATTAAGTTCTAAAATGGGAAGAAATGAATAGGAATAGGCTCATCTTCTTGTAAAACCCATCAATCATTTTACTTTGATATTCATCATCATGTAATGATATGTCAAATCTACTTCTATCTTTAATTTTACAAATAGCCTATCAATCGTGTCTTTCTTTTCTTCTAGAAAGATAAGTAGTGTAATAAACATGTTGAGCTTGTTGAGCTAAAACAAATGGTTTATTACTTGAAAGGTTAAACGTGTGATTCATTTCAATAAAACCATAATGAGGGTGCACTTTAACACCTTTTTTAGTGTCAAACCAATGACATTTAAATATAACTCTATTTTCAATACCAATATACTTTAAGTTAACAATATCCACTAATATCCTATAAACATCACAATTATAATCATTGTAGCAACTCCCTTTGACACATACCCCATAATTCATTGTTTATTGATTTTGCCCACATTCATGAGTGTGAAACGAAAAACCATTTACCAAGTAAACTTTATAAAACTTAGCTACATGTGAAGCTCTGAATGCTACTTCCACTATATAGCTATCGTGTGATCTTCATTGTTTGAAACCTAAAAAAATATTAATTACTAGTAAACCATTTAGAAATACATTAAATTAACTTTATAACGTTAGCAATAAACTTACACAAATTTTCAACCATGACAGAAATCTTTTTCATGTAATTTATCAAGTTCACCGTCACTAATGTTTGATTTTTTTATTTGTGTTACCTCCTTATGTTTCCTATAGTGTAATCAGAGATCGTGATGTTTATTTAAATTAAAAGTAAAATATTATTTTAAAAATTCAAAGCCATAACTTACTCTCCATATGGCCATATCTCTTTGTAATTCAACAAAACATATATCTCAGCTACTTTATACTTATCATCATGGAGATATCAACAAACACCTTTCGAACGAAAAAGTCAACCCGAATAAGTAAAAATTGATAACTGTCCTATTGCCTCCATTTCACCTCCATCATCATTGCGTGGAACTTGATTCAAATCTTTTTAGGAAATTAGGCTCAAAATAATGCGAGTAAAATGTTACTATTTCCTCAACAATGTAAGTTTCGTAAATAGTTGCTTTAACATATGCTCGATTTATTACCTTTTTTTATAGTGATACATACACCTAACCATCATAAATCATGATCAAATTAATCATTTAAATATGTTATTCTTAAATTAATATTATATGAAAATGTTTACCTTTCGAAAGGGTATATCTAATGATAACGGACTACTCCACCATCTTTGGCCTCATAAGTTAAGTAAATTGGCAAACGCTATGTGGAATCAAAAAATCACGACAAGAATATTTTCTCTAACTTACAGAGTGTCTCCACAATGTTTTTTCTTAGACTTCCATGTCCATCACTTGTAATTTTGTAGAGCAAATGTCCTTAAAAAATAAGTCATTTCAATATTGGTTTCCCAAATTGGATTTGGCAACAAATCATGGAAAGTAATTGGAAGCAACTGTTACATAAATGCATGATAATCATAACTCTTAAAGCCTTAAAACTTGTTTTCATCATGTACACTTCTCACCATATTTAAGACATATCCATCAGGGGATTTCAATGTTCTGACCCACTTACACACATCATTTATTTACTCCTGAGTTAAAACAAAAGCTACTTTTAGCTTGAAAAGTTTCACGTTGCGTTCAACTAATTCCAATTTAGGTCGCTTGCAAAGAACTTTCATATCCATTGTAGCCTTCACATTATCTTTAGATTTATCCTTAATATCCATTATCGTGTTAAATATATTCTTAAACATGTTTTGCTTAATATACATAATATCTAAATTATGATGAATAAGGTTTGAGTGCCAATAAGATAACTCAATGATACTTATTTTCACCCAATTATGTGTATCTTCAAAACCAACTATTTTTTTCTTCTGATGTAATTTACCAAAGACCACATAAAAAAGTGCATGTACTTGAGACAATATTTCTTCCCTCAATAATTGATGAATCGGGGGATCATTCTCTACACCAATCTTAAACTTATCCCTTTGCTTCCTATAGGGATGATTTAAAGGTAAAAATTATTTATGATAGTAAAAAAAGATATTTTACCACCATAATCTAATAAAAAGGCCTTATTTCACTCCATGCAATAAGGACAAGACAACTGCCCATGAGTACTCGACCCTAACAACATGGCATATATGGGAAAATTAGTAATTGTCCGTAAAAATACTAGCATTAACATAAAATTGTCTTCAAAAGCATTAAAAGTTTCAACTCCAATATTCCACGATAATTTCAACTTGTCTATCAAAGCCTTAAGAATAGATCTATATGCTTAACCAGACTTTTAGGACTCGAAATAGTCATATTAATAATAAATATGTTTATTTCATACACATTCATGAAGGTAAATTATAAACAACAATGACTACTAGCCAACTCAAACATGGTTTAGTAGATAACCTAAAAAGATTAAACCCATCATTACATAAACCAAGATGCATATTTTGTGTTTCAATTGTAAGTAAAAGGTGAGTACATTCAAAGTGTTGCCATATCTTACCATCAACCGAGTGCCTAAGTTTCTCATTAATGCAACATCTATGAGCATGCCATGTCATGTGTTTAGAAATTTTGGTAAACATATAAAGTTTTTGAAGCCCCGATATAAAAGGTAAATAACATAAGACTTTGAAAAGTACATTATTTTTTGACTAAGACTTGATGTAGGATTATATCGAGGATAACCACACACCAAACACTCAGTTATTAAGCTGGTTTTAACGTAAAATAGCATATAATTATTTCGACATGCATGTGTTTTACTATAACCAAGTCCTAGTTCTATAACCATTGCTTTGCTTTATAAAAATTGCCAGTCAATTGCTCATCTTTTGGTAAAATTTCTTTAACTATAGACATGATGCGATCATAACAAGGCTCATTCATATTAAACTTTCACTTCACATTTAGAGTTGAGACACAGCTAAAAGTTTTGTATGCTTTTCATAACTAGGCCATAAAGGCTCAACAACATCATTCAATAGGGAAAAGAAACTTAGCCACATTATGATTTGGTAATTTATCATAAACTCAAAACTCTCTTCCACTCTAATTAAATTCAAAATAAATAGCATCCATAACCATCCTCCTATATGGATTGACAACAGCATCTACCTTACTTAAAGGTTCACCTTCAGCCATATTACTAATAATATACTCTCTATATGCCAACCAAACCTTATAACCATTTGTAAAACCTTTTGAATAAAGATGATGAATCACATAATCTCTAGCCTGAACTTTTCTATATGGAAACTTAACCTTTTTTGATCAACACATGAATCTTATGCAAACGTAAAATTTACAAATTCTTTAACTCTTTTTATGAACTCATTGCGAAGATACCCTTTCTTATCAACCCGGGCATATATCCAAAATGATCACTTGACTTATTGTAATTCTAAAAGTTAATAAAATTCAAATGTCAAGTAATATTCATGTAACAAAAAAAATACGATTGAGGTGTAAGAAATAAAAAACTATTTTATAATAAGATACGATTGAAGTTGGTCTTGTGTTTTCCTTTAATAAATAATAAGATCAATAAAATAAGGTAGGATTATGATTAACTGATTATAAAGAATGAATAAATAAATGCTGGGTAGGTTTTTTTAAACCAGTCCAAGTGCTAAGTGAGCAAGCTCGAGCTCAGGCCCTAACTTTG
Source organism: Adansonia rubrostipa (assembly GCA_038381775.1). Taxonomy (NCBI): domain Eukaryota; kingdom Viridiplantae; phylum Streptophyta; class Magnoliopsida; order Malvales; family Malvaceae; genus Adansonia; species Adansonia rubrostipa. Next base: position 12,340 of record JBBYHM010372317.1, on the reverse strand, counting down.
TTGTTTTGACCTGAACTTAAAGCAATTTTTAATTAAAATAATATATTTTTATTTAAAATTAATTATAAAATATATAAATATTAATATAAAAATAAATTTTTAATATTTTTAATAGGATAAAAAGTGATTTGGGCCTATGAATTAAGCCAAATACAAGCTTGGGCTTAGGCTTCAAATTTTTTTTAGGCCACAACCTGGCTCGACCTATGAACACCTCTAGTTCTCTTATAACCATTTTTTTCAAGCATAATGGGTTTAGGGACTTTTGCCGAAAATGGCTAACAGTTGGCTAATATAATGAGAAAAAATACAATTGGTGCTTTTTATCCTCTAATTTTTTATAATAAATGCATAAAAAATGGATATGTTGGAAGCATATAATGATAAGATGCATAACATGCAAATAAGGTATAATTATTATAATATAATATTCCCTGACACCTAGTGTATATGAATCATGCATGAATAACAAATAAACAACGCCCAAAAGGGTTTTTCAACTCTAAAAACATTAATAATCTCAAAAGATGAGGTTGAGATGGAATTAAACATTGCTTAATGGAACCCATTATCTTAAAAATTTATTAGGTTATCCAAAAGTAACTCTAATGCAAATTTATCAATATATCTTGTAACTTCAATATATTATTCTTTGAAAGTGCTTCTAAGTATAAAAAACAAGAACCTCATATAATTGCAATAATGGCTAATGAATTATGAACCATAGCTTGAGCTAAGGTTTATGGTTTATGCCCCACAAGAAAAGGTATTATTCCTAATCCAAGCATTCTATGATTCTTGTGATCTTGCTTCCTAGTCCTATAGCATATGAAACATGCATCATTCATTAAAAAGAAAAACAGATCTCATTATTCTTTACTGGAAAGAAAAACAAAAAATGAAGAAGGTATAATTAAAAAATGAGAAGAAAAATATAAATTAGATTAGTTTACCATTGTACTTTTCGTAAATTGAAATGAAAAAGCAAAAGCTAGAAATGTTGAATAATCACTTAAAACACTCTCATTTTCTTTCTTGTTTATTTCTAATTTAGAGTGATTTGCTTTTATTAATAGATGCGAAAAATAATAATACTTCCATTTTTTTGCTCCCACTTTTTTTTTTCCAACCAAGCATATTCAAGATTCATTTTTTTCCATGTTTCTAACCTTCTTTATTCATCCTTCCACTTTTCCACCAAAATAAAGCTCACCCAAAGTTATATTCACATCATAATTATAAATATATGTTTGTTATACCAAGTGTAGATATAATTTTATAGAGTAGATATTGTCATTTTTAATACACATACGTTAAAAGTCAAGTATCAAAGATTGAATAAATGTTGTTTAAAACAAATTTTCTAACCATTTTGACATTTTTCTTATTCTTTTTATCTAATGAGATAATTCTCTAAACTTTCATTAATTTAAAGATTAAAGCACATCTCAAAATTCAAAATTCATTATCCCTTTGTTTTTCTTTTATGCTTGTAAATGCAACTCACCAATTTTCTAATCAAAATGGAAAGAAAAAAAAAACTATGCAATTTTATACTATAAGTTCTAGTTTAATTATCTAAAAAAATAAAGAAGTTATCCTCTTGAAAGGGATAACTTTGAATTATGGAAGGCAATCACTTGCTATGCGGCAAACAATTTTTTTTTTAATTTGTTTAAGCAAAGAAAAATTTTAAGTATTTATGTCATGTTATGCTATTTTTTCATATTACAATTATAGTCAATGTATTATATATATAAATTTTAATACATTAATAATTCATGTTAAATAGATTTTGATACATTTGTGCATATCTGTAATGTTAATGTTATTTTTTGTGTTGTACTAAGTATTTTTTATTATTTTCTCATGCCATGTTTGAAATTGCTATATCTAATTGCTGTTATTTAAATAACTTCAAATTTTGTATCATATATCTTTTATATAGATTTAGACATGTTCGTGTATTTATATTGTAGTCATATTTTTTGTGTTATGTCATATTTTAGTTATTTTTCCATGTCATGCTTATTTGTGACACTATTAAAATAACTTCTAATTTTGTTATTGCTCGATAATTGTTAATATAATTTTATTACTTTTTATTTCTTAATATGAGTGTAAATGATGAATATCATTATAATCTAAATGAATTAGATTTTAATATCCATCTTATTTTTTTTATAGATAATGTAGATATAATGAATTAGATTATATATTTGTGTTATTTTATAGCTATACTTTAAAAGTTATCCCCAAGTTGAGATATTTTGCATAGTTTATCATAATAATTCAATTTTAACTCTAAATTCTATATTAAATGTATTGTTAATGACAATAAAATTGAAGTAACACCAGAATTTAAACACTCGTTCTTGTTTAAAACAATTCAAGATTTAATTAATCAAAGGATAAAAGTCTATGAAGAAGGACAAGGAAACGGGAAAAGCAAAAAATAAGTAAAACAAGGAAACATAAATAAAAGCATAAACATAGGAAGTAGTTGCTCATAAGTGCCAGGCTACCCTGCTAAGGACAATAGAATAAAGACTAATCTTTCCAAGAAGTCAACTATTCTATTAGCTTCTCCATATATTTTTAAAAACTCGACATTGATGATTTTTGCCTAAAGATCTTCGATTTCTTCACAGATATTCTAAAGCCTCCATGGTCTGTTGGATTTGATTTTAACCCAATTAAATCCCGTAATCAAGTCATATTCAATAATAAGATTGAGTAAATTCTATTTGCCAATTTTCACAAAAATCTTCAAAGAATTAAGAAATGCATTGAGTTCAGCAACATTAGCCTCCTGAAGACTGAGGGAATAAGAAAAGATAGCCGTAATCACATTGTTAGAATTATAAAGAACTCTCTCATAACCAGTAAGACCTGGCTTATCATTGGCAACTCTATCCATATTGAATTTCATAACCGAGAGCAGGCAAAAGCCAAATGTAACAAGCCTAGAAAGTTTAAACAAAAGAGCAGCAACGTTAGAGGGCTAAACCAACATACTGACTCCCTAAGTGAGGGATCAGTGTTGAAAGCATTAATCTAAGAGAAAGATCTTAATTTAACCAGAAATAAAATCTCATAAGCATTAAGGATTGAAAAAAACTTTATTCCATTAAAGCTAAGTTGGCCACAATGCAATAGCTATTGTAGACACCCCATTTTTTCTAAGCCATTATTCAAGGCACTAAAGGTAACTATTCGAGATTTCATCAGGGTCATTTGATGAGCACAGATAAATCCCTTATCATTTCTAGCCATGATAAGAGGTTTAAACAACCAAAGGTATATAAAAGTCACATTATGCATGTAAGTATCGATATATGGACAC
>JBBYHM010372286.1:0-17760 GCA_038381775.1 Adansonia rubrostipa | reverse complement strand
CCCTTTCAACTAGGTGGCTTAAGAGCAAGAAGGGAAGCCGTTGAATAAAAATCAACCATTAAGAAGAGAAGTCGCCCCATAATGGGGCAACTTCCTTTCTAATTTATATAAAAAAAAAATTACAAGAAATCACCCTCTTGATACGAAAATTAAAACACTTTGAGAACTAATTCCTTATTCGTGTCAATTATGAAAATAAAAATCTAATATTTAAAAAAATCCCCATTTTAAAGGTAGGAAAATCTATATGAGAAAAAACCTCACTTGGTTTATATCTCACGAGCATTTTTAGGTGGATGACTTATCATATTTTCACATTTTTTAAGCAAAACGTTATAGAAAATGCTAGAAAATTATCTAGAAGGGGAAAAGAAGGAGGGAAAGATATCCATGGGTCATTACAGGTCAAATCCAAAAAAAGTTGTTTTTTTTTTTTTGTTTAAGCTTGGTTGAATAAGGCAGGATCAAAAATAGTAAAAAAAATTATTAATATTAATATTTTTTATAATTAAATTTATATAAATAATATTTTATTATTAAATAATTAATAATTCCAATAGGTTCAGATTACAAAAATACTTGTCTGTCTTGCTTAATTCAACTCAAACTATGAACTAGTCCAAAATGTTTGAAACTAAGTTATTTATGTGTTAAAAAAAAAAAACTATGAGTCTTTTTAAAGACAGATACAACTTTTTATGTAGATATAACTATCCAGATATAATTATCTATTTCTGCTGATAAAATATTTGATTACCTATTGTCCAATTAATTTTTGATAAAACACGTGAGGAAACAAAACTATTAAATAAAGGCTCTAAGATGTGTATTGATTCTCTTTTTTAATGTGTTATTCATTTTACCAATTATTTAATGGATTAATTATGCTATCGGTCTCTATACTTGTTAAATGTTTGAGATTTAGTGCGATACTTTATCAGTTAAATCAATGGCAGATCTTGACATTAAATTTTGGGGTATCTTTTAGTAATTCTACTAAAGCTTTATTGTTTTATGAAATTTCTTATTATATGAATATATATATATATATATATATGTAAGCAATATACTTACAAAAGGAAATAAGTGTTCAAAATTATAAATTTTATCAAATCATAAAAAATTCATATGGAGAACCATAATACATAACATAAATAATTTTATATATAATACATCAAAGAAATCATATTATTTAAAATTGTATAAAACTTTCTTTTAAAAATATAAATATATGAATCACTAAATAATATATTTTTCATCAAAACGAGACAAATAAAATATTCTATAAAAATAGTAAAGTTGAAAGTTTGAGTTTAGAAGTTAGAGTATTTTATAATTTTTTATGAAGTGGTTTTAATCTGTCTTTTGTGTTAATAATATTGTATGGTAACAACGGAAAAAAGACCTAAAACAAAATTTAAAATAAAAAATTATATGAATAGAAAAATTTTAATCGGGCCAACAATTATGTAATCTATTGTTAGAGTGCTAAACTCTTAATTTCAATGACAAGGGATCAAATTCTAGCAATCTCAACTCTAAAAGAATCGTAATCCTTAATATATAGTGAGGGAATTAAAATGTTCGTGGGGCCAAAGCCCTTCCTAGCTCCTATAACGAGCTGCCTTTGAATTATATAAGACACAAAATATTTGTCTGTCAATTAAGAAAATGGATTTTTCATCACAAATGATGAGCATAACTCTTGTCGTTGTTGGAATTAGAGGCGAAGGAAGAAGAAGAAAAAGAAGTTTGGTCCAACCTGTTTCTGGTTTGATCCATGCATCGACTCCTTTATCCCTTAGTCAGCTTTTCTCTTTTAATATTTGTATCTTGAATACTTATTTCTTAAATTGAACCATAATCTTCTTGAATTTTCTATATATCAAGTTGAGTAATAATTAGAGATAAAGATGGAAAGCTAGGTAAAATAGGCAAAAAGTTTATTGGTTGATACATATATCCAGATTAAAGCTATGGCTGTTAAGGAAAGAGTATTTCTAGCAATAAAAGAGAATTTAAGAAAGATCATTATATTTAAATATGAATATAATGATGTAAATAATATTAATTAAATCAATCAAAACATATTTAGATATAATAATTTATATAAAATTATATGAAAAATATAAAAGTAAATAAACATACTCACATAAGTTATTTCTATTATAGGAAATGTTAAGAAGTACCTATCATAGGTTAAGGTGTAAAAAATGGAAGAAAGAATTGATATAATTTATTTCTATTATTTGTATTTTAATATTTTTATTGTGACATCGTTAATACAAGATTTCTTCACATATACTTATTTATTGTATTCTATATTTTTATTTATATATTTTATGTATAAAATGTATTTACGTATAATTTTTGGATCTTTGTAGATGACTCTCGTAAGTCCAAAATTTAAACAAAAGGCAGATCAAACACATTGACACATACCACTGCTGAATATTAATACCTCAGTCCATGTAACTTAGGCCTAAGTTAGATTTTATTGTGCTCCCAATCTCACCGTAAGTTGTAGTAAAAAACACCATCACAATGCCCTTTCAAATTAGTTAAATTTTGACATAAAATATATTTTAATAACTTGATATAAATTGAATTTTAATTATTATTATTATTTGATATAAATATAATTTTAAAAATATATTTATTATTTCATGTAAATATTTAATAACTTTTAATTATTTATTATAGATATATATAATTTAATTTAATATCTTTAATGATCATGTTTTACTATAATTCACCTAATTTCTTGTTTTTTTATTTTAAACTGGTTACTACAATAATAAATTTCATTATTACATTAATTAATTTTAATTTCTTTAGAATGAATTTTATCATTTATCCAAATGGAACCTTAGAAGGATTGTTTGACAGATGTACACATGAGAAATTGAGAGAGAGCCCACACCAGAAGATGTGGAGATCGAAGAAAAGTTGATGGTTGGAAAGCAATCTTGATGGCAAAAACTTCTGTTTACATCCAAGAAGGTCAGGAGTATCGTCTTGCTCAACTTCATCACTAGTTTTTATGTTATGTATCTGCTTTCAGTTTTGCTTGTAGACAATTTGATATAATATTTTTTTTTTTTGTCTTTTAGTTCAAAAGCTAGAGCACTAGATGAACGCAAAACTATACTACTGATAGGTAAGAAATAAAATAAGAAATAGATAATAAGTTAAAAAAAAAAAACTAAAATTATCAATATGAATGGATACATTATCAGGTAAATTAAGAGAAATTTCAGATTAAGTGAATGAATTCTGTGTTAGGAACTTAACTAGGATGCAGTATTTTTGTAGCCTAGCAGGGACATCAGATAATTGCTCATTCATCCTTGGTAATTGCTCTATAATCCTGAGGTTCTGAAGGCAGATAATATTTGATGTCCTAAACATATCTAAAATCCTTTTAATCAAGAATAAAACAAGAGAAATGGCATGATTGGATACACAACAATTAGGATTAAAGATGATGCTGAGCGTCGGTATCTTAGTTGGAAATCAAGAATTAAATTGTTTCTAAGAATAACTTTGGTGCCAGATTTTTGCAGCAAGTGATATTCCAGCTATAAAAGCAGTTGAAAGTTGAAACCGTAATGGATATGCTGCAACCTTGTCAGCAGTGCGGTTTGTCATGTTGGCCATCCCATTCTTGCCATTTATGCCTCGGGCTCCAGATTATGATGTTTAGATCCAAAAGGCAAGACAGAGAGGGAATAGAGTTTGGAACTTCGAGTTTGGAACATTAATTTCTTTGTTTACAGTGAGTTAATGAGTTTTTACTCGCATGCTGGGAGGACCCGCAAATGCCCAACGTGGTGAACCGGCGTTAGAATTCTCTTGGTCCAGTACCATCAGGACACTTGGCCTTGGCTCAAACCAGTTGCCCTACTCAAGGTCAATTTGGCTTAAGTGTAGTGCAGCTGTGGTGTTCAACTTGGACCTTGGTTGAGATGATGACACATGGCGCGATCAAAGCCATTTTTGATTTTAGTAGTTTTTTAAAATTCAAAATTTAAAATTCAACATTAATTTTAAAAAATTAGAAAGTATTTGCATCGTTATATGTGATTGAAACTTATTAATTTTACATTTTTATTGTTTATTATTACATAAAAGTATTTGTTTTATTATTGTGTTCTCCAATATTCATTTCTTAACTGTTTGAAACATTTAGTACTAAAGAACAAAACCTACACCACTTTAAAAGTAGTGGAAATTCCACTGCTTCATTCAAATTTGAGTAATGCACTTTCAATTAAATTTATGACTGAAATTTTAGTGAATTTAAATTGAATTAATAGTAGGAAAATACTCAAAACTAGTTGCGAGAAAGCAAATTAAAAGCTTAGACATGATTTTATATTAAAAACAAATCCAATTATTAATATATATAAATTTATATAAATTTATAATATTTTAAACGTATGGAAAATTAATACAAACATGAACAAATAATTTTTTTCCTTCTTCCTTCCTTTCTATCTTTCTCTTGCTTTTGTATTAATTTATATAAAATATAAGATGAATTAGAGATGACATGAAAATAGCATGAAAGATAATCAAAATATGATATAACACGAAAAAAAATGAATGTGCTATAAATATAAATAAGTATGAAAATATATATATAATGAAATATTAACGTGTAAATATTTATATAAATTTATAATATACAGAAAAATTAGTACAAACATATAAATTTTTTTTCTCTTTTTCCTCTTTCATTTTTTTCTCTCTTTCTCTCGATATGTATACGTCAAAATATAAATAAAATAAATTATTAAAAATTAAAATTTATATAAATTTATAATATTTAAAACACATTAAAAAATTTAACAAAAACATGAACAAATAAATTTTTCTTTTTAAAAAATTAAAACACAACACAACTTACCAAATGACATTCAAAGATTAAAAAAAACCTTGCCAACCAATGGAGTTTAATAAATACAATTAAATACTAAATTCACCTCCATACTAAAGTTTATACCATATCTTAGCTGTCATAATTTGTGCTTCTCCAATCCTAAATCAAGCCACCACAATCAAGATAGAGACAGTTGCTATGTAGTTTTATAGATTTATAGATTTGCTATCACAAATCTTCTTATTAATTTATCTACTTTGAATATATTTTTATTTTTTTATAGATAAAACTAATAAAGTGTGTAATAATTAAAATTGACATTAAAATGTAAAGTTTATTTTATATGCAAATTAAATCAAATTATTATAAAATTTATTATTTTTAATGTTAAGGCAAAATTAATTATTAAAATAAAAATATTTAACATAAATAATTATTTTATTATATAAAACAAATAGATTAAATTTAGTGAACAATTATAACTTTTAAGATAAAGTAATCCCAGATAAAATGTCCAATTCATTTTTATTTATTATCAGATTAATCTATTTAATGAAGTGTTTTAATTTTACTTCTAATTAAAAAATTTTAAAATAATAATAATATTTATAATGATAATTTAAAAATATAGTGAACGACAATGTCTATTTTCAACAGTTCAAAATATTATTCACATTCATATTGTTATATATACTAATTTTCTATGTCACGTGTGTTGCACGTGATATTACGTCTTTGTTAAGTATAATTTATTAGATAAAATATTTTGAACAAAATTGTTATAATTTTATTGTTAAATTTTTTTACAACATTATTAAATTTAATTTAGTTACTTAATACATAACATGCAATTAATGCATAGTAAACATTTTTCAAATTGTTGAAATAATTAAAACATATATAATATTTTGATAATTCGAATATTATAATAATAAAAAAGTGCAACTCGTAAATTAAATACTTGTACAGTGTTAAAAAAATGGATTTATTATAGATGAATGCTTTCGGCTTTTAAATTTTGATTGTTTGATTGATTTTTTCAAACTCATTGGATTGACATTAACTAACGGTTATTAGATTATCGATTGCTTCTTAATTCTATTTCCCACCCTTTCTTTTCTTTTTTATATTTTTTTTGCCTAAATTCTCTTTTAATTAATTAAAAATGTGTTAGCTGTATTAGCTTTGAATTAATCTCGATTTTGATATAACTAGAACTTAAGCTTAATTAGCTTGTGAATAAATATTTTCAACTTAGTTTCTTGAAACATTTTGATAATCCTTTAAAAATACTAAAATGGCTCTTCCCTTTTACTTACTCAAAAATATGTTATAAATGCATACCTTAGTATAAAGTATTTTTTAAATAAGTTTTGTAATATTCTAAGTCATGAAAAACTCGTTAAAATTGATTTTCATATGAATGTAAATCGATACACTATTGTATATATTGATACAATGCTTGGTAGTAGCTCAGTTTTGCATTAAACCCTGAAATGTATCGATACAAGGCAAAATGCATAGATACATTAAGGGTTGTATCCATACACACCATTGTTGTCGATATAAGGCTTTCCAACGGTCATATGTTTGTATGGGTACAGGCTATGTATTGATACACACCTAATATATCTATACATTTTGGTGGGAATGAATGGGAATCACTTAAATGAAGTCTCCAATGGCTTTATTCCTTCATTAATCATCTCTAAAGAGCTACATTCATGATCAATGCTATAAATAAGCTTCTCAACACCTCCAACAAGATAATGAACCAAGAGATTAAGTTTAGAGTTATATTTTTCATCTCTGTCGTATTTCTAAGTAGTTCATTGTGTATATGATTAATTATTCCTATTCATTTCTTGTATTCTTTGTAATTTTATCTTTAGAATTGTCATTCTTTGTATCTAAACTTTTGTAAACACCTACCCTTTAGAGGTTTTATTTGATTACGCACAAAATCTTTATAAAGAGTGGAGCTTCCTACTTAGCCTTTGAAAAGTAACGAAGGGGTTTTATCTCCGCCATAAAAGATAGAGAGGGTAGAGTTTCTACTTAGCCTTAAGAAAAAAATAGGGAGTTGTAAAGGTTATACCTTAGCCTTGGAAGGTAAAATAATTCAAGTACGCAAACTAGGGAAATCCAAAGCAAGTGAGGCTGAGATAGAGGATGTAGGCAATTGAGGTCGAAACTTTCTAAATCATAGAGTTTGCTTCTCCTTTCCCTACTATTTAATTGCTTATTATTTGTTCCTGATGTAGGACTCCAATTTAGTTATGTGAATTTTTTAATTTAGACATTAAAGTTTTAATTTACACAAAATATATACAAATTAGTTTACTTCCTCTTGATTTATTTCACCACTAAAAGATCTAAAAAAAATATTATGTTAACTTAATACCTAAGCGACGACTAATTATTTAGTGCATCCATATGATTAACTTTTAAATATAATTTAATTTTTTAGTAGTGGGGGATCGTCAATCGAGTTAAGTGTTAATACAAAGAAATGACAATTTTTGATATATATCTTTTAAAAATAAAAATCATATTTATCAAATATATATAATTTAATAATAAATCAACTTAAAACTTTTTAACACAAATTATATTGAATTATTAAATTCATTACTTGGACATTAATTAATTTCAAAATTTTATTTAGCACAAAGTAAAGTAATCTTTAATATATATATATATATATATATCGTAGAAATCAAAATCATATCATAGTTACCAAATATATATTATTTAGTTATCAATCAACTTAAAACTTTTTAACATAAAAGATATTGAATTATTAAATACATAGATTAGGCATTAATTAAAATAAAAATTTAAGCCACTAAAAAATGACAATATTTTTTAATATATATATTTTGTAGAAATAAAAATAGTTTGACAAAATATATAATTTAATATTCAATCAACTTAAATCTTTTCAACTAAAATTATATCGAGTTATTAAATATTATTAAATAATTCTCTCTCATGTCATGATTTTTTTTGTTCAATAAAAAAAACTTTCAAATTATATAGAATTTCAATTTATTAATTGATCATTTTTTTAGTGTGGGTTTGAGTTCAACTTAAAAATACATTTATAAATGTTCGTGATAAATAGTTAGAGCTACATTATCTTGACAGACATTTGTTGTTGTAAATCAATTATAAATAAATCAGTAATTACTCCACATAAGAAGCAGTGTCAGTAAATATTGAATTTAACCAAAAAGAATTTGAGAATATAAGGACTACATCGAGACGAATGCATCAACTAATTTTCTTTGTTGATTTGAGAATTCACAATTGCCTTTGTTTATTTGTTAAAATTAGTTGGTCTTAATTTGTTAATCCAAACAATATTAGAAAAATAAAAATAGAGAATATTTCTAATAATATTAATAAAAAAATTCTTAAAAAATTAAAAATAATTTGAAAATTTAACTTCCAAAAACAATTAAAATAAGATTTAATTTAAAAATCAATACTAATAATATTCCAAAAAAATAAATCTTTTCATCTTGATCTTCTTCTTTCATCTATCATCCTCGATATCACCTTCTATAAAATTAACGTTATGTAAAATTGACTTTTTTCTTTGACATCCTATTAAAATTTATACTTAAAAGGTTTAAATGAGTTATCTTAAAATATATATATATATATATATATATAATGATATGTTCTTAAAATTTATACCTCATTTCTAAATTTGAAATATTTTGATGTTGAACATCCAATTAGACGGTTTGCATCATTAATAAAGATATCCACGAGTTGAGTTGCAGCTTAGAAAAAAATTGAAATCCTTGTCCAGACTTTTTTTGGCTCGACCTGCTCATTTAGGCTCATTTCACTATTCATCCAATTAAAAAATTATTTTTATTAATATTAATATATTTTATAATTAAGTTTAAATAAAAATATATTATTTTAATAAAAAATACTATTTCTAGTTGGATCGCGGAACATAAAATGTCAAACTCAGGTCCGACTAGCGGGTGCTCGACCCATGGACAAGTCTATTTATCAACGTCATATGGTTTGCCGCATTAAACAAAATCAAACATGCTTTTTCATTATTATCCAAAACATATAACTTTAACATAAACTTATATAAAATGGTCTTGCTCGTTAGGAAATGAATTATTAAAATAAAAACAAAATATAAAAAATGTAAAACTTTGTAAATTTATATTAAGCCTTCTACCATATCGAATAGAATTATTACATGTTTTGCCTTGTAATCTATTTCCATTGAGAAAAATCATTTTATTGCATTCTTTACAAGAATTGTACCATGGGTTATCTTTATTTAATATTGATATAATTGTTGCTTTAAAAATAAAACTGTATAGAAAAAAAAAAAAAAGCAATCTACAAATGGAAGGTAAAGAAGAAAGAAATAAAAGAAACGTAAAATCAGTAAATTTGATGTGAATGCTATTTTGAATATTAATGTATCTATTCTATAATAAAAATTCTTAGTTTATTAGGTCAATACCTCTAATACTAATTAAGAATTAATCTAAAATTATAACTCTTAATTGGTATAGATATATAACTAATTACATCAAAATTAATCTAAGATTATAATTTAACATAGATATGACTAATATATAATATAATTGATTTTATAATATATATATATAATATAATAATTAAATGGCTATGGATTGTCATTGAAAAGGATTGAAATTCAATCTTTTAGAAAACGATAACTGCACTTGATAATTCAACACGACGTAATTCAATCTTGTATAAATAAAAGTCTTAATTATTAATGTATATTATTTAAAATAAAATCACTTTCAATATATATCTCATAAAAATAAAATCACGCATTTTTAATGGAAATTCTTAGTTTAAATCTTATTATAAAATTAATAATAAAATATTATTTTGATGTCATGTTAGTAATATAATAAACAATAAAGGTAATTCTGTCAGTTCAAAAGATTTCTAAATTCATGCTTATATATATATATATATATACTAGCTTTCAAGATCACATATATTACACATGATTTTACATGTTCAACTTTCAATTTATTAAATAATCCATATCCATTTGCTTGTCAATGTACTTTTTCAAATCAGCAAAGGAAATAAAATCATAAAACACAATATTTTTGTAGGTTGGATAAATTGCTTCATTGCCAATTGCACATTCTGTTAGTGACTATTCAAGTTTACTATGAATATTAATGAACTTATTATATGATCTTTTTAACTACACCATTTATAATAGAGTAGGTTTTTTTTCTTTTGAAAAAAATCTTTCAACTTATCATAGTATTATTAAACATCACAGTTTGAATTTCGGTTCCTTGAAATTTAAAATATTTATTAAAAATAATTTGAAAAAAATAAATTAAAAATAAAAATAAAATTTAAATATCATAATACTACTCATCATCAAATTATTCTCAATCTATCCCTCGGGCAATTGCCATTAGAATTTGTCTTAACATTTTCTTTACAAAGAACCATTAATTTAATGCTTCATTCTTTTTAAGATATTTCTAAATTATTAATATTAACATCATCATTTAATTTGTATCAATATTAAAAAAGTTGTTATTTCATACTATTGTAATATCAACATAATTGATACAGGTACTATCTTAGATGCTAATGTATCTATTTTATAATGAAAATTTTTAATTTAATTGGTATATAACTCTAATACTAATTAATTGAGAATTAATCTAAAATTATAACTCTGGTTTAATTGGTATATAACTATAAAATCAGAATTGTAAAATTATAACTCTAGTTTAAAAGGTAAAGCAAAAAGAAACTAAAAAGAATGTACAATCAATAGAATTGATACCTCTGCTATCTTGGATGCTAATATATTTATTTTATAATAAAAGTTTTTAGTTTAATTGGTATATAACTCTAATACTAATTAAGTGATAATTAATCTAAAATTATAACTCTAGTTTAATTGGTGTATAACTGCAATATTAATTAAGTAAGAATTAATGTAAAATTATAACAAATATATAATATTAGCAACACGTGATAATTTTAATATATATAATTATAAATAATATTATTAATTTTACAATATATAATATCAACAATATGTGATAATTTCAATATATATACAATTATCAATATATAAATATATAAAATTTAAAATAAAATCATCTATTTCATTCAATATATATCTCAAGAAATAAAATTCATTGTTATAAATATATATAATTTAAAATAAAATCAGCTATTTTTTATTTTTGGTTTAAATCTTTTTATATAATTAAAATTAAATATTATTTTAATGTCATTTTCGTAATACGATATACAATAAATTATTGATAGTTGAAAAGATTTTCTATATTTATACTTTTATATATATATATATGTATATTATAGATTATAGATTCATTTTAGTCACATGCGTTGCATATTATTTAATATATGAATTACCTTATATTTGTAAAAAAATTATGTTAAATAATAAAAAAAACCATGGAAATAAATCACATTGCATAAAAATATGTTAAATAAAAAATAATTATATCTATTTATGTAAAATAAAAATACTAGATAAAAAGAAATATCATCGTAATTTAGGTTAAAATTTATCATAAAAACTTTTAAAATATCACAAAACCGTTTTAAGTAATTTGAACAAAAATTTAGGTTCATGAAAAGCTAGTATCTTACATACCAAATGAAAAACAAATTAAGCCATTATCCAATATCAAGAAATCAAAGCTCCAAACTTTTACACAACTTATTTGATAAATATATTAAAATCAAAAGCGGGTATAATATTTATATTGAAATTAGATTTAGTTCTTTGTAAACTTTAATTTTACAATTGTTGGTTTGATAATATTTAACTACTTAAGAGTTTTACTCATACTTAATTATTAAAAAATATTATCTAAAATATTCTAGTAATTGTTTTTTTTTTTCAAAAAGAATTATCATGTATTAAATTTTCAATGACAACTTCAATTAATATTTATACCATAAAATCGTAAATAAAAATAGAATAAATCTTATTATTACTTATAATATAATATAAACTTATTTATTTATAAAATTTTATATATTGAACATAAAGTTACATGTTATATATATAATTAAAATTTGCATTAACATTTAAAATTATATTAATATATAACTTTTTCTTTTTTACTTTTGTTAGGTTGATAAAAAATTATAATTTTGAAGATAAATTAATTCAATGAAAATTTGTACTCTTTTTATTTATTAGCACATAAATTTCAATTACCTAAGTCTTTCGATAAAAATTCTTATTTATAAATGTGATAAATCTTATTATTCAATAAATTTATTTAACCAAATATTTTGTTATAACTAGAACTTTTATTTATAAACGTAATAAATCTTATTAATAATAAAAATATTTAAAATGTCAAATTAGTAATATAATAAACAACAACAATGGATATTTTAGTCAGTTCAAAAGATTCTCTACATTTATGCTTTTAAATATATTATAGATCATAAATAAAGAAATGATTGATAATTAAAAATTAATTAAAAAATACGAAACTTCAAAGATATGGACTACATCTTGTCATAGGCTGAGCCGACTCATATTGAATTGAGCTTGGGCAAAACATTTTGTAATTTGAGCCGACCCAAATTATTATTTAAATAATATAAATATTTTTTATTAAAATTTAATTATAACTATTAATATAAAAATAATTTTTAATTTTAATATTATTTTAAATAATTAAATGAATTTTCTAGCCGTCTCTTTCCATACCTAGGCAAGACAAAAAATTTCCTAGATTACGACCCTGTTGGGGCCATTGGGGCCATTGATACGTTTAACGTGCAACTATCTGGATTGGATTCATGCCATCAAATTCGTTCTGAGTACCAGCAAATTATCAAAGAAACCAGTTGACAAGGGATAAATTATTCAAGGCAAAGGATGTTTAGTTCATAATATCAGAATATCAGCCATCGACCATAACCATGTAATGCTAACAGCATTCTCTTATTATTATTATTATTATTATTATGGAAAGGAAAAGTTTCATTAGTGAAATGAAAGTTAACATAAGATGAGAAGCGCATGCAGTGCAGGAATTAGTTTTTCTTGGCAAGAAAAAGGCCCCATCTCTGCTCCCCTGATGAGCTCCTTCTCAGCTTTGGCTTCCATCCACCTACAATATCGTCATATTCCTCCTGAATATTGAAAAAACAATCAAGTACCATTAGTCGAGATCAAGAGGAAAACAAAAAACAACCACTACGTTATTAAAATGATGTCAAACACTTACTTGAGAATAGTCGGAGATGAATGCATCCTTGTCCTCCTCCACTTTGTTTAATTCACCCTGCAGAACTTGTATGAACTGAAGCACAAGAAAACCATTCTTTTAGCTCGGGAAGCCTGCAACCAGAGTTTATAAAATAATTTGCAAGTACATGAAAGATAAGAAAGAAATGGGTAGGTTTATCTAAACCTGGTCAATTCGATCCTCTGCAACAACCTCGTCAAAACCAGCATCCCTGAGCATCTGCAAACAATAAAACAAAAATAAGACACAAGGTAACTCTATGCATGTTGTCAGAAATTATTAACGAAAAACAAGATTAAGACATGAAATCAACAAATGCTTATTAATTTGATACCTGGCGATAAGCTTTTACATCATGGAGATCATACCCTCTCTGCCTGGTATACTCGGCAAATTCTGGTGATGAAGTTCTGGCGCTTTTGCAGTAATCACTTATAAGAACTTTGCCCCCTGGCTTCAACCATTTGTAGAAAGATAAAAAAAGTGCAGGTTTGTCCTGAAGGTCAATTTTAGATACAAAATGTGAGAGACTGACGAAGCGGGTCTCGAAAAACTGAAATTATTGACAATTCTTCATATAACTGATTAGGACAAGAAGTAGATGGACTGAATGAACCAAATGAAACGACAAGACAATTATCATGAGGTTGAATACATAAAATGTCCATTAAATTGCAGCTTTCCCCGTAGAAATTCTCATTTTGATGCTTATTCTAAATCTCTAAATCTTTAAGTACTTTTCAAAGGGACAACATTTTTAAGAATAATAAACTTATCAAAATCCTAAGATAAAAACGAGGTATCTATCCAGTCCTCTTACTTGAATGTGTAGAATGGTGTCACGACTGTAGATAACATCAAAAGTGTTGTCCGGATAAGTCTTTTTAGTGCAATCAGCAGCTTCAAATTCCAGTGGGCAATTGAGTCCATTAGCTCGTTCAAGAGCAAAAGATATAATATTTACGGAAAGATCAATGCCCACAACATAGACATCATATTGCTGTGCCATATAAAAGTCACCTCCACCAATGCCACAGCCAACATCCACAACAATTTGGCCAGGCTTAAGATTCAAGTTCCCCACTAATTCTTTTGTTGTTTCTGCTCAAAAACGAGTTTCATATTAGGGGAGATGACGAAGACGGACAATTTAAGAGGAATCAAGAAAAAGTGCTACCCGAGGAACGATTATTAAAGGGCCTTGAGATTATAGAAAGCCATTATTTACGTAACTTAGAAAATAGTGAAGCAATGCTATACTTGATATAATCACATAATTTGATAGATACAAAACTTTCGATCAGTATTGATTATAGCCAGAGATGCTGTTTTGAGGTTCAGACATTACAGTGGAGATGAAAATTCTAATCCAAAACCATTTTTGCTACTAGATAAACAAATTCCAGACAACGCTTCGAATATGTAGTGTTAAATTTAGAACAGTAAGATATTTTCTAGTTTAATATGACCATTCATTTTTCTTTCACTATTTTCTCTACTTATGTGTAGCGAATTCCTTTTAAAGAAACAAATACAAATTGGATGAAGAGGGATACCAATTCCTCTGTGCTTACGAATCCTTGACCAAAGGTACGTTCATAACGAAGTATGCCATTAGATTTGTATTGAACAGTATCCAAGAAGCGCTGGAATCCCCTATCATGATCTGAATTGACCTTTTGCCAGATCCAGCAAATCTGCATACGCAAACAATACGTTGAATCTTGTCAGTAAATCAAATTCAAGACAACGAAAAATATATGATAAATTCAATAAGATCATGTTTTGTTGCCTCATTCTGTTTCTTTTAGTTCTTAACATAAGCACTGATGCACTTGAAGCCAACCAGAGAAAGTTCAAACGAGTTTCCTGAATCATCAGTTGCATGGCATTCATTAAAGACCTGCATTAGAAGACATGGCATATATCTGTTTTAAAAACAGTAGGAAAGATGAACTCACTCTCTTTCATACATATTTCAATCCTCAGAGCACCCCCAATTAAAGATATATTCAAGGAAAACCTTTGTGTAAAATCTCAGCTCACGGTAGTGAGATGGGTTATGCTTTCGCTTGCAGTCACCAGATTGATGAAAACCACTTCACCATCCTTTGAGCCAAGTCCTCAACCTGCTTTTAATGATGGCTTTAGACAGAAATATACTCAAAGAATATGGTTAACTTGTAAATCTACAACCAGAAGGGTGAAAAAAAAAAAAAAAAATCAATAGCCAACATGCCTCCGCGAACTCCTCTTTTTTTTTTTGCCTCTTTATTGGAGAAGATGCCATGACCTATATTCAAGAGATTATATTCATGTTGAGCATGCATGACATCCAAATCCAAATAAACAACCATTTTAAAAAAAATTATCATAAGGTATTTGCCCCAAAGAATCTGACCTACAAACCTGTTTTGAATCTGCTCCCTACTTTGGACTTCCTTGCAAGTACCGAAAAGACAAAAAGCAAAGAACCAAGTTTTTCGGACTGAAATTACCTCTTCATCTGAGAGATACGTCAGCAGCCAATTTGAGAATATCAGGTCCACCGATCCTTCTGAAATTTCCAGATCTGGGGAAGTTGCATCAGTACAGAGGAATTTGACATTCTTATAATGTCCATTGATGCTTTCATTCTGCAATTACGGAAATCCAAAGAGAAAAAACTAGTCAAGCCCCTTCGAATAGCAATCTAAACCATTTATTTCAGGTTGAGTTTAAATTACCTTCTTTATAACGTCCTCAATGAAGTCTAAAGCTATACCACGAACAGCCTTCTGAGCTAATTCACCAGTAAATCGACCAGTGCCAGCTCCTAGCTCCAAAATGGATTTCCCTTCATATGGTGGGAGCAGGGAGAGCACCTGCATATATCAACAACAAATAATTAGAAATCTAAAAATACTAATTGAAGTATAAAATAGAAAAGCACAAAATATCAACAAAACTTAAAAGGCAATAAATAGCATTGATGCACACTTAACTCTATCATATCATAATTACAACTGAAATTTTCATAAAAAAAAAAAAAACCAAAAGAAACGTACAATGTAAAAATTTGTGGAAAAGCAAACGCTAAGAATACATATAAACGAAAAGCTTCAATTGCTTAACTGCTTTTGAGTTTTGAAAAAAGCAGAATCTCAACTATATCAAATAGCATAACTTAATTTTTCAGTTTTTGCATCAAGCATTAACTAAAGTTATTGCCAAAAATTATTTAAAAAAAAATCGAAGACCAAACCATTTCCACTATCTGTGGCTGTAATATAAATTATGCTACCTAACCAAAAATGAAGAAAACGACGTCATTAGCATAATTATAGAACAGTCATCGTGCCACACAAAAATTAAAGAGTATTCATTTTACCCTTGAAAATCCCAATAGTAGTCCTTTACAAGGGTAAGTGTAAAGCGGATGTTTCGAGTAAACTTTTAACGGCACATTTTAAACTTGATGGAATCACTGGAAGTAAGCAACAAAAGTGATTTTCCCAAAAAGCAAAGGTGAACATAGAATAAAATAAAAGAATATAAATGAATAGTGAACGTCAAATAAAAGAATATAAATAAACAGTTAAACATTGAACTTCAGTAGCAAAATAAAAAATAAACAGTGAATAAAAAAGTAAAAAAATGAAAAAATTACTTCGAGACGATCTTCTTCGTCAAGATCAGCGGCCTTGGAGTCAAGCATCATACTCTCCTCTGTCAGCTCTATCCAATAGTTCTTTTGAACCTCTCGTTCACCTCCTACAACTCCTCCAACCATTTTTGAAATAATCAAAAATTTGTTTTTAAAGTTTTTGCTTCAACGTCAATCAGATATCCATGTTCTTGCAAGTATTTGTTAAAATTTGTCAAATCCATTTAAAATTTCTTTTGTTCTAGTTCAATAATAACGCAATGAAAATTTTTAGATGGAGCTGGAGATCTCACCGTTGACCGTCATGGTTAATGGAGAAGATCACTAGCTAGCTTTTCAGATGGGTTGTTTAAAATCCCTCAACGGCAAGAAGAGATCTTGAAAATGACCTTGATCTGCTGTTGTTGACTCTTCCTCGCTGCCGCATCACAAACAAAAATGCAACATAATTGAACTGTAGTACATAGTACTGGGAACGAAAAATTCTAAAATAAGATTTTTACTGTATATTTTTTATCAGTTTAATATGAAATAAATAGTTGAATATAAAATTTTAATTTCAAACGTTGATTTTAAAAATAATGATGGACCATATAATAAGGAAAATTTTAAAAAGGTAACATGAACTTATAATATTTACAAAAGGTAAAACAAAAAAAATTATTTTAAAAAAGAAATAATTAATAAAATTATTAATAAAAAATTATAATTATAATTTAACCATGTTTTTCTCTATTATTTTGCTCTTATATTTATGGAGAGTCAGTTTTCTTAGCGTGAGAAGAGAATAGACTCTTATATATATATAAATTATATATATAAATTTATATAAATTATACATAAAAATTATATATATCAAAAATAGTTTTTAAAAATAATAAATATTAAAAATATCTTTTACTAAATTCTAAGCTACTATT
>JBBYHM010372239.1:3152-17778 GCA_038381775.1 Adansonia rubrostipa | reverse complement strand
TATATATGTGAAGTTCGAAAAAAGAATTTGGTCCCTTATGAATCAGCCACTATCTTATGATGTACTATACATATATATATATATATATATATATATATATTTTATCTATATATATATATACACGAAGTTGCAAATACTTTTTGGGGGAATCGTGGCCAGCTAGTAACACTACTAAGATCCGCCATTGTATGCTTTGAGCCGATTCCATAATTAAGTCTAATATCAAACATATTATCACAAGTTGTTGTTTATACCCAAATATTATCATGATTTTAAAATTAATAAAAAAATTAAATTAAAATTTAAATCTTAACTTAATCGATTTATAAAATTAATTAATATTTAACAAGTTAGAAATTTACACATTTACATCCTTTATCTGTCCCATGTTAAAATCTGATATGTAGAGAGAGAAATCTGATTTGTAGGGAGAGAGGGGGGAAAAAAAAAAGCTAAATGGGAACAATGATAAGAAGAGAGTGAAGGAGAAACAGACGAAAGTCAAAGATACATGACACCTGCGGGCTTTAACCTTGACAACATAATAATATATATATATATATGATTTTAATATATATGATTGTTGGTGAGATTTTTACAATTAATATCAAAATTGAATGCAATTTTCACTTGATTTCTTTAAAATAAGAATATTTTTGTCCACGAATAAAAGGTTAATTCTGAAAAGGTTCATAAAGTATTGGGAATATATACTACTTTCGCGCCTTAAGAATATAATTTTAATCTCTTTTGTGCTTTAATTATTATTTTCATACATAAAGCTCATTAAGTATTTTTACTTTTTGCAATTATCAAATTTGAATGTATTTAGTGTTTTTGATTAATCAAATGATTGAAATATTTTAGTAATCCCAATTTATGTGTAGATGTTTACTTTTATTTGTTTTTGGTAATTCGTGGATCAAAATATGATTTAAATTTTAGATTTAGGTTAGCATGAATTTCTCTATTCAAATTATTGCAAAAAAAAAAATTAAAAACTATCACCATTTCTTGTTATTCTTCTCAAATGAGAGATTCAAAAAGTATATAATGGAATTAATTTTGGACAGCTGGAAATAAGTTAGCAAATTAAATTACGATGCAAAAATTTACAAATATATTTGTTATATCTCTTCACTAACTCCATCACTAAATATGATTTCTTTAAGAAGATAAACATTGGAAGATAATTGGATTACTTCAATTTGTACACTACAAGATAAGTTTGATTGTTATATAACCTCTACTCGTCTAGAGTTTCAAATCAAGTAAAACTCCTGTCAAGGCCTATATAAAGGAGTAGCATCAGCACTTCTAAAGTATGAGCTCTTAGAATTCTTTCATTCTCTCTTTGTTCTTCATTCATAGTATCTTTACTGACTTAAGCATCGGATTATCCCCTGGAGTAAAACTCCGGACCTCTCTCACCTTTGCTATTTTGCGGAATTCCTTTTTACAATCTCCATTGTTGCATCAATTATATTGAAAATTTTCATATAATACAAAATTTACCATGCTTATTATAACAGCGTCAATTGCAAAAAGTAAAAACATGTATAATTAACATTTTTATTATTTCTTTGGACAAGTATTAATTATAAAAAAAAAAAATAGAAGGAATATATCATCAATACAAATGGTTTTAGTAATAAAGCAAGAACTGGCAGACAAAATTTTTTAAAAGTATTGTTAGTTTTTGTCTTTCAATTTAACTTTAAATTTACTTAGTTGTCATACATTTGTTTAAACCACATGCTAATAACTTGATTATTTTCGTTACAAATGAAGATTAGGCATGGAAGAAAAACAATTCGAGACTCAATTTCCAATTGAATATTATTTCTACAACATTTTGACGCACCCACAAAAGTCGGTAAAATTTTTTAAATTTGTTTTCTAAAAAAAATATAAAAAAGTTAAAAATTCGTACTTAATGTATAAAAATTCAATAAGATTGATAGTCTTTCATACAAAAATGGGTAATTATTTTAAAAAAAATGAGTGGTTCCTTTTAAATAAAAAATAGATAATTAATTATTATTTCAAAAACAAATATATATAAATACCTCACTTTTATATTTCTTTCTAAAAATTCTATTTAAAATTTTTTTTAAATAAATTAATATTAATTGATTCATATAACCAACTCAATCGAAAGCTTTACAACAACGAAGATTCTCAAATATTAAAAAGTCCATCCATAGTACGAATACATATTCCTAAATCCTAATTTTAAACAACATAATTAAGTTCCCATGTCAAGTCAAAGCCTAAAAACAGGTTTTTTTTTTTTTTTTTCAACTCAAAACCAGTTTTAGTAAAAGTAAAACTGTGAGCTTGCTGCCAAAATTGTGAACATGCTGTAATTATTACACTTCGAAAACCATGATTTGTTTTGTTGAGAAGTATTTTTCTTAATTGTTGTCGTGTACGCAAAACATATAAGACCAAAGACTATTAAATGAAATCAAAGCAATGCTAATATCGATATCATTGCTATCAAAAATCCTTCAATTTAAAGAAAATTTTTGTCTGTTGGAATGTATATTTAATTCCAATTTCCACGCAAGTTTCAGAATATAATCATGATCGTCACATTTAAACATTGCTATTTTAAAGGTTAAATGCTTTGAAAACTATCACATTTAACTGTAAATTATTTCAATTATGATATATTGGCAGAAGTTAATTTTCCTGCCATCATAGGAATAAAGACTTTTAACTTCTGCCACGATCCAGATATTGGCATGAAAATTAACAGATCCACATATAATGAATTGACAATGATCTGGATCATAATATATTGGCAGAAGTTAATTTGTATAAAGTACAGGTTCGGGTCAGGTTTGACAACGATCTAGAAGATCACTGTTTTTGAAGCAGTTGGATTGAGAAATGAGATGATTCGACTTAGTATGTATGTTGATTTCACGTCCACAGCAACCATAACTTCAAACATTTAATCTGCTTCCCAAGTGGAATGCCTGGCCCTTTTCTTCTGGGATCCTGAATATTCAACAAGGAAGCATTGTCATACACATTTAACTTCTCTTTTCCTGCTCTCTAAACTAGATCGAGGAGAAGAGTGTGGGTAGCTTAGGAGCGGACCCTAGAATAAGATCATGTCAAACTGTCTCAAGTCCATTTCCATTATGAATTATCTTAAGCAGCATAGGGAAGAAAAGCCAGGTTTCCGGGTTAGTGTGGTGTGATTGCCGGTGAAGTTTGGCCCTGGTTGTTCTTACCAGTGAGCATAAACCAGTGCGTGTTGGTGTCCCCACTGCTTTGTTACTCTAGAGTGATAAATATAAGTACGTGTTTTATATAGATATATTCAGTCGTTTCTAAGTTTAATTGTTATTTTTTATATCATAATTGTATTTATATTGTTATATGTTTATATAATTTTGACACATTAATTATTCATATCGTGTAATATAGTATTTTTATTGTATTTTTAGTTATTTTTCTTATGTCATATCTAAAATTATTCATACGTTAGTTTTATTGGATAAATTTTTAAAAATTAATTTATAATATTATAGTGCAAATATTAAAATACATTAAATTATTATACTTTATAACTTAATGAAAGAAAAAAATAAATTTACCAAAGATATAATAATAATAACAATAATAAAACTTTTTTTAAATGCAGATGGGTCTAGACTACTCCATTATAAATATAATCAAATCTTGCAAAAATTGAAGCCTAATTTTCAAGTCAAACTTGCCTTAGACAAATATATATAGTGTTAATATCAATTCAACTTACCATCAAACACTTGTATTAAAATCCTAACTTGTGCAGTTAACCATAAAATAAAATAAAATAAAAACATGATATTTTTATTTATTCTACATTAATTTTTCTTTTTTATTAAATTTTAAAACATAATAGCTTGTTGTTATCAAATTAGATTGAGCTTGGACAGGCATACAAAGCATATACGATGCAAATAACATATCTAAATTAAGATATATACATATATATATATATATATATATATGTTGATAACCAAATTAAGCCCAACTTATGGATGGTGACGGATCTGAAATATTTGATTTAGGGGAAGCTAGTTGAAAATCCTAATTTATTTAATTCAATTTACGTTACCATACTTTTATTATATAAAATATAGTTAAAAATATTCCTTCGTTAATTGAAGGTGTCAAGTGGCCTTGCAATAAAACAATAATAAAAATTTGAACGTAAAAATTACATTTACAACTTGTAAAAAGAGATCTTTGGTGCAAGAGGTAAGTTATTGACAATCTTGAAGCAAAAGAATTGATGAGTACGAGCTAAAGGAAAATCGGCAATAAAAATGAAAATTTTGATTTTTTTTTTTTTTTTACATGATTGAAGTCTTGGGGAAAAAAAAAGTAATTAAGTTCATAATTTCACATGATTGTGATTTAATATTTACGAGTAATCAATTGATTTTAATAAATAATGATTGATGGGTAAAATAAAATTAAATAAATAAATAAATCAAAATGTAATTTTAATTTTTATAAATTATAATGCATAAAATAAATTATAGAAAAAATAAACAAATAAATAATAATTTTTTGGGCCAATTCAATTTTATTTATTATAAATATATATAAAGGAATTTTCAAAATTTTAATGACTAATGGGTAAAAAAAAAAACAATGTACTTTTAATTTTTAAAATTATACTCTGTGAAATTAAATTTAAAAAAAAATAAAAATAAAAAAATAATTTTATTTTGTTCCACTTTAATTTTATTTAATATATATATATATAATAAAACAATTTCTGGGGGGGCTAAGGCCCCCTTCTCTTGCTTGTTGGCATCGCGTAATCGTATATGCTATTTGTTTTATTCACGGATCTAAGTGGGCAAAGTAAAAAGACACTAAATACATTTTGAATTTATAGAGTTGACGGTATCGAGACTCATAATATATCCAAATGCAACTGCCGCCTGGACTTTTTGATAGTAAAATTTAAATTTAACATTCATTCCTCAAAATTAATGTTGAATTTTCAAAAGTTTTAAGTACATTAATCATACATGGATTAAATAAAAATTTTCATCGAATCATTTGACAAGATTCTGCTCTGCTCTATTCAACTTCGGCCGCGGCCAAGCTTTGTGAAGCAACGGAAACAGATAGGCATGACATGAGAATGGGCTGCACAATCCATGGCAAATGGAGTCGGCTTCCTTCCGTCGAATTTAAAGGCTGAGGCTGACACCTCCTTGGCTTCATTAACTTTTGATTGTTGGTTAGTATTGCAGGAAATGCCAACCGCTTGCGTTTACATTCGAATACAAATGTTTTTCTTTTTCCCTTTTTTTTTTTCTAACATTGTTAATTTTAAACTTAAATATCTCCCCACTAAAAGCGGCTGCAAAAATACGTACAGAACAAGTAGCACTTCCTAAGCTGCTGTGAGGTTTTATCGAGAATTCTAACAGTGATTACAAGCCATTATGGTTTCCTATTAATAGTTGTAGTAATATTTATTTATATATTTTTATAAAAAAAAAAAAAAAGACATTAGCAAATGGCAAATTCATGTTAAATATGCTATTTGCCATGTCAATTGCTCACCACAAGTGGCCGCAGAATCCAGAATATAATCAAAGGCTTGGCTTCTCAAGTTTGTTTAACCTACCGACCTATCTGCCTAGTTATATTATAATCAACAGAAAATATCGAGAGGAACTTGAAAAGATAAATGACATGGTTGCCACTGGTCATCAGCTGAAAATATGCAACTTAAAACTTCAATTCAATGCAGTCTCAGGGGCCAGCCAAAATACCTTTTTAACAACTTTAGTATCAGAGTTGGCAGGATTTTCATTTTTTAAAAAAAACACTGTAGCAGATTAACTGCAATTAAAGTTCGATAAATTAAATAAGATTAGAGCCACCAAGTCATGCCAGATCACAAAAAGGCTTGAGAATCAAAATTCAGTGAACCCTTTAACTTGGCGGGGGAAAAAGTTTAAAAAGGGCAAAAGCGAAAGGCATGAAACATATGCACTAAAAAACCAGTATGGGCGCCAATTTCTAATGTCTAGGCAGCATTGCGCATGATTTCCAACAGTTATTATCTACAAAGGGAAATTGATCGGCATCCAAGAACAAATTCAAGGAACATATGGCTTAAAAACCCCCCAACAGATTCTTTTACGATACAGTTGATACAGCAAAAAGGTGGGGGTTGGAGACTGAACAAAACATCAAATGGTTCACTTACCACCCATCCTTTAAGAGCACACAGGTTAGATATGACCTCTAGAGGGTTAGCCAATGCCCAACCTTGTAGAACTGAAAATGAAATAAGAAAAATAGAATTGGTCACAAAAGAAATCCATAAATCTATTAATATTGTTTCTTTCTCCCTTGCCACAATCAAGAGTGGGTATGGAAGTACAGAACGGATGTAAGAAAAAAAAATAAAGGCCCCGCCAGAAGAAGCTGAGAAGAAACCATAAATGACTTACAAGGTTTTTACCAGACTGCGACATTTAAGGATTCCTACTGCCACGAAGATTGCTTGCACCCATCCCATCCTCCGTCAGGTTCCTTCCTTTTCGAAACACCACCTGGCACCTGATAAATCCTTGCTTGCTCCTCTACCAGGGCCTGTGAGCTGGTGACAGATAGCTGTCTAGATGCGAGAGGTGTCATCTCATCTCTTCCTTCAGTGTCTGGGCCTCCAGGCCCAGCATTTAAGTCTAGACCTTGCCTTCCCAATTTCCTACCACTCTCAGCACCACTAATATTACTACCATCTGAAAGGCTAACGAGATAGGAGGGCTTTGTGTAATGGGACAGAACGGCACCAGCAGGTCCTAACAATTGCGAATGTACTGAAGGGAAAAAAAGCCTTGCACCCTGAGATGAATCAACATAAGTTGTTGAACTGCCAGAAAAGCTGGTCGAAGGGAGAGGAAACGTTGTTCCAAAGGGGAAGCCGGGATATTGAAAAGGAGTCGACTGGAAGGGCACCGCCGGTGAGGATGACAATAGGGGTCCCCTATAGATATCAGGATTAAAAGGGTTGGCACCGGTAGGGGGGCCCAACACCCTTTGTGGCCCACCCGTTGCAACAATTGGAAAAGGCCGTTCTCTATCAGGCAAGGTTGATGGAATAGTGACAGCCGAGTACGTATTCCCTGTAGTAAACCATGATGAGAAATTTGCCATCTCATTATTGTTTAATCGCAAACTGGAAACCGGTGGCTGACATGGCACATTGCTGCTTCTATTATGCTGGCTAAACAGCGATGGTTCCGCACTCAACTCATCAACGACAGGTCCATCATTCAAATCAAAGTCCCTGCGGAAACTTGACTCCCCATTAAGAACACCTGATGATGATTTTAGAGGCTGAAGAGGGACATCCTGTCTACGACTATTTACAGTTGTGTAATTACCCAAATCGGCTGGCTCATCGACTCTATTCAAATCAAGATCAAGTCCCCCAGAGGAGCGAGCAGGAGCAGAACCCATCGACCCACATGTTAAATTTCGATGTACAGAGTCTGTGCCCAGAGCAGAACTTCGAGAACCTAGATCCTCAAGGACTCTCTCATCAGGTACATTCAAATCAATATCCAATGGAGGACGACTTTGTTTCCCAATAGTAGCATCAGGAATGGAAGTGTTACTTGTACCCAGAGGCATATCTAGAGACTTTCTGGGTTCAGCTGGCCGAAACGCACTTGTGGCTGCTGATCCCTTCCAACCAAGTGCACCTTTAGTCCTCAGTAGGTCATCTGGGGGAACAAAGGGCCCTTTCGCAGCAGCAGCGACAGTAATCGAAGCAGGAAGGCTGCTAGACACAGAAGAAACAAGGAAAGGCAATGGACTAATTAATTGGACAGGAGCCTTATACCCTGATGCGGTCAAGTTATTCACTTCCCCGAATTTCCCCTCATCTGCATTAAAACCTTCATTCAAGTCAAATTCTACTTTTGCATCTGTATCTACACCACCTGCAGCAGGAGCATCTGTAGTGGTTGATGTTTGTTGTTCTGCCTCCTCTGCTTCTGCACCAGTCAACTTAGATCCCCTTGGCCTCATCAGTTGTTCTGTTTCCATTACAGAGGCTGATGCCTTACAAGAAGATGGTCCATCACATGGTTCATGACTCTCAGTACCATCTAAATTCTCCTCCACATGCTCACCTTTCAGGGCAGCAACAGCTGAACCACAACAGATACAATTTACTTACCAGTTTTAACATGAATAAATATAAAAGCAAAGGCAAAAAAAAGGCAAAAAAAGTACAAATTTAATTAAGACAACAAGAGGAGCAGTACTTTCCAACGCAGGTTGTTGCTTCTCATTATCACTGGGATGACTACGTGCATCAATCTCAACATCCTTTTCAGCCTTCACTTCATCAATATTTTCCAAAACTGTAACTTTAGCAGAACCAGATGGCAATGCTTCTGTATCTGTTCCTTCAATGGAATGTCCAATAACAGCTGGTGACTTATGATAAGTCTGTGAGCTTTTGTCTGAACCTTCGGTGACATTTTTCCTATTCTCAACAGCAACTTCCGTAAAAGTTACAGATGAAGATCCTTCAACCACTTCTTTCTCAACTTTTACAACTGGATCAATAACCCTATCTTCATTTAATGCAGAAGTGCTCCCCTTTCGTTTAGAATCCAAACAGCCATCATCATCCGCTCCACCAGCATTTTTCTCCAGATGCTCTTTGGAATCTCCAATATCAGTAGTCTTCTCCACAGTGCTTGAACAAGGCAAATTGATTAATGCAGCTGTTACAAATTCCTTTAATTTACCATTTTCAAGACACTGGTCTGCTGCCTGTAACAAACCCATACTAGATAAAGTCAAATGCTCATTCAGCTCTCCAGATTTTTCTTGAGAGGAACCAGTCTTGCAATCTGCATTTTTATCCCGTGAAATACCAGCAACAACACCATGCTTCAGACACTCATCGTCTGCACCCTCAATAGACTGATTTCCATCTTGATCAACCTCATCCCCAGGCGATGGTTTTAGTTTTGTGTCATTGCCTGTGGAAGAGGGCTCAACAGCGTGGGCATTTCTTTGTGGAGAACTATTAGGCGAAGCCACATTTGACTTAGAAATCTCTCCAGCAGCCACACTAGCAAGCAAATTCATTCCAGCATCATCCACAACCGGCATGCATGCATTTGCTTCAGAGTAATTGACACAGCTATCAATCAGAGCGTTTATGGAGCTGAAAGAAGCATCCTGCAGTTTACCTGATTTATGCTCGTTCCCGGAAGATGAGGAAGCAGTTTTTGTAACTTCAGTTGTTTTCCTGGCATCTTCTCCAGTCCTACAGTTTTCTTCGTCTGGAACAGCTGCTGGTGAACCATCTCCCTCATCAGACCCAGTCAGCACATCTTTGAAGTCATTGCTCTGCCAAGATTCAGTATTCACATCAGTGATAACATTTGCCTGGTAAGTATCACTCTTCTCCTTCACGTTATGGTCCAATTGTTCATGCTTCTCCGAAAGGACAGGAGAAGAAGCTCTACTATTCATGACAGAATGATCCTCATGAGATCCCCCGCTGGCACTTTGTGACGGACTTCTACCTCGATTAGGAATCTTAACAATGAACTTATGACTATTACCCTCACCCAAAGGAGCATCTGCTGCCTTTTCACAAGCTAAACCAGACTGTGGTACTCTTTCTGGCGCAGGGTTTCTGTGCAAAGAAGAATTTTTGCTTGAACCAGTTTCCCTTTGAACCCCCGATGGCCCTGAGAAACCATTAATGGATTTCCGGTGCCGTGAAGAGCTACCAGAGATCTTAGCCACTGTTCCTGAACCAGCTGCAGAACTTCTTGCATCCTCCTTTATAGAAACTCCCCCAGTCTTCACATGATCACTAGAACAAGACTGACTATTGTTGTAAGACTGACTATTGTTGTGGGACTGACTAGAACTGCTGCTTTTCTCATCCCTTGCGGTTGGTTGAGGATCAGAAGTGCCAACAACAATGGCATTTCGTACCTGCCCATCTTTTAAGTTTGTACTGGCTGAAGCAGGTGATGTTGCTGCCTTTATAGGACCTGGAGACGCAGAAGCAGACTTGGCCGCAGCCTCTCCTTGAGCAAGCTTAACAGAACCAGTTTTAGAGGCAGAAAGTTGTGTTACTGAACTCTTTAAGGCAACCTCGGATGATCCAGAGTGCTTGCTTCCATTGTGAGAAACTTCAGAAAGACGAGGTCTGGCAGACCAGGCAACAGCCTGATTTGATCCAGACTTAGCATCCATCTCAGCCTCAACTCGCTTTTTCCATCTATCAACCAAACTCCTAGCTTTCTTCTGTATTTCTATATTCTTGTGACTACGCAAATGATTCACAGACTTGCCAATGTTACACATCTGTAGAGCTGTAAGATTTACGGGTAGCTTATCAAGTGCTCTGAGTAAGGTTAAAAGAAAATCGTCAACCAATCTATCATCCTTGGAGCCACTACCATCACCAATCTTCCCTTTGTGGACTTCCTGGAGCCAATCATTAAAAACAGGCAACCCTCTAAGCTGAACAAAACGACTAAGACAGTCAAACTTGTCAGTAGCTGCTATAACACCAGCAAGCATTGACCGGCTGACCAAGTCTATCTTCTCATTTCTCTCGGGCATCATGAGCTGAACCAATCTCTCAACTCCTTCAGAATCTTCTAGACCCCCCTTTTCAGTAATTTTAGCAATCTCAGTTTTTAAATTAATTTCTGGCCTGCCATCACCAGAATCCACATCATCCATTTTACTAATCCGTTCCCGTTTGACGGGCTCGGAGCCTTGATCCCCACGCTCCCTTTTCTTTCCCTTACCCAGAGAGGGAAATGAGGAAGCACTGTTCTGTACACTATCTGAACCAGATTTTAACTGTGATGTTGATGTTGGACCATTCATTGGCTTTGGAGAACGGCCACCAGGCTGCATTGCTGCATGCATTTCTAAACGCGTCTTATATAACAGCTGATCTACTTCTTCTTGTCGTTCCTGTAAAAGGAAAAGATATTAACAACAAAAAGTTCGACGAACTTAAAAACCAATTAGATATCTACCAAAGCACCTAGAACTCACATTAATATAATCTTGATCAGTTAGCCACCACAAACACTTGTTTGTAATGTCATAAACTCGGCGACACACAAATGAGCAAATCCCTGAAGGAAGTTTAACGTCTTTAGGAAGGAATGCAACTTTACACGGATGAAGTAACGATGCAGCAGGAATCTCATCCTTGTGAAAGGAATAAAAGATTTCGTTTGGCGCAGCTTCCAAAAGGATGCCTTTGCCAAGCTTCACTTCAGCAGGTCGATAAAGCCAATTCACACTCAGCTTTAACTTATTTTCTTTACCAGCAGTTAGACAACGAATTATTCCAATGAAAGGTGGAGAATCTTGGGGTGGTTTGAAGAGAGCACAATCACCTACACTGATCTTGCGTCCATCCTATTAGCAGCAAAACAGGTAATGGCAGTAAACTACTGAACAACTAACGAGGTATGCAAATTTTATCATTGAGAATTTAATGCAACTTGTATGGAGAGGGGGACAAAGCAAAAGGTTGATCAACAACCCAGACTGGCATTAATCAGTTAGTACTAAAAACTGTCAACAACTCTTAGCTTCATCATAGACTAGGCAACATAACTTATGTAGAAATGGTAATTTGATACAGACAGAACCAAGGCAAAAGAAGAACCGTCAGCTAGCAACTAGCAAACCGTTCAACCATTCAGATCTGTTGTGATTCAAATAATCCAGCTTTACTAGATAAAAAAGACTTTACATATACATTATTTAGAGTATGACTGATCAGCTTCAGAACAAATTCTTGAAACAAATATTTTTCTCATTAGTAAATTTACAACAGATGGCAACAAGCTTTTACATATTTAAACCGTAATTTCACAGCAGACATAATGTATCCAAAATAATAAATTATATGAGCAAATTACACACACCATTTGGAGAAATAAATTACAGAACACTCATCAAAAAATTTTATAAAGCCACAATCAAGGAAAACTAGACCTTTATCATGCTGAAAGCGTGATATTTATACCACTAACTCCTTTGTAATGCTACTTCAAGCAACGTAATTATCATAAATGGCTCCGTTGAAGATATGCCAATACATTTCTCTTAGACTAATTTTTGAATTATTATATGCTAGAAATTATTTGACTAATATATTTCAAATAATTTTGCCAGAGAAGATACCACTCAAAACAAATATTATGTACTCACGCGTATACATGTAGTTCAAACCATGTGCTATAAATGGGAAGACCCCAAGAAAGTCACAGGATTTGCCTTATAGGAATAGAACCTAAAACTCAGTGGCAATTAATTAATTAAGTGGAAAATATTGCATTAATGCATCCGGGGAAATCTATAGGAGCAACAGCACACTGCAAACTACATATCTGAACAAATTTGTTACTAGCAGTATTTAAGAAAGTAAAACACATTGCCTAGGCTAATCCACCACAAGAAACAATATACATTTTCTTCCTTTCGGATTCCTAGTAAGAAAAGTGTAACTACGTGAAGCAAGAGTAATAGATCTTTACATTTGTAATATTTTCCTAAAACAATAAAATAAAAACTATTTCCTAACAAAGTAAATCACTTCATGATACAAGCTGTTCAAAATAGGAAATATTGCCAGAATTTTGAACAACCAATAACCCGGTGATTACGTGTCTGTCTCAAAAATGATAAACCTGAAACTACTTCCCTTATTGAATATTTTCATGTTTGAAACTGTTCCAAAAATTGGAAAACTCTCCAATAATCGTAACAACAATAATGTTGATGATTACTTCTTATCACTCCTTGAATGTAGGCAAATTCCAACATTCAGCTGCAGTTACATTGATCCATCTGTAACCTAAATATCCGTATCATCCCAAAAGCACTTTCACTCTGGAATTGCCCTCGGCTTGGATGAAGAAAATTTTTCCATGGCATGCTAAGCAACTATTCCTCCAAGTCCGCAATAAAAAATTTCAGAGAACTCAATAAAAGCACCTTATCATCTGTAGAATAATTTCTAGTATATGAAAAGAAAAGATATGCAAAAGATTTATTTTCCGGAAAATGTAAATTGGCCGGGAAACATACAATTCTCAATCTTACCCAATTTACAATGCAGTAAAACCGTTCCCCAGACCTGAAACACTACATGAAGCACAAAAATCAAGCCAAATGATCTTACACATTCGCCTCAGCAACACAATCCACCCAAAACATGAAAAGTTAAATGCCTTGCCACCTATCAATTCAAAGGTTAAAATCCCCCATAACTTCCATTGCGTGTGCACAGCAAGTCATCCAAAAATTCAAAACCAAACCAAGAAAATCCAATTAAATCAGGACTAATTCCGAACTTTCCCCATCGATCAAGCTATCATCTCAAAATTCCCATTCAAAATCGAACCCATTTCTTCATTTCCCCAAATCAATCTGACAATACCCTTTTCATGAAAATCACCTGATAAAACCAGAAAACAGAAAAACAATACAAGCAAACAAAAAGAAAAAAAAAAAGCAGAAGATAAAAGAAATTTTAAATTAAATCAAATCGAATAGAAGTTGAAACATTGTTTATAAAGTTATACCTTTGAAAAGAAATTAACAGTAGATGAAGAAGAAGAAGAGGGAGAAGCACCACCATCACCACTCAGAACAGCCGTTGCACGTGTAGGGACTGTCCACATGTGCCGTACCTTCTTCCTCTCCTCACCTCCTCCCCGCCCATGCATAGCCTTGCATTTTCCCCTTCGAGTACCATCAATCCCCCCTCCTTGTTTCTATCTTCTTCCCCCCCCCTTAATTCTCCCACTTTCTTCTTTTACCAATTCCAAACCCTAGATCCACCCAAAACCCTACCTTCCACCATCTCCCAAACTCTTCCCCCTTAACCAAACCCTAATTTCCCCCAATCTCAAATCCAAAACCCTAATTACCTTCGATCGCGATTCTCCCGTTTACCCGATCTAATTCAATCTCAGATCCATCCACCGCGTTCGATTTCTTAACCCGCCTTTCAAAAAGAAACTAAAAACTAAAGACAGAAAAAAGTTTATGCCCGATCTTTAGAGAGAGAAAGTAAAAACACGAAGAGAGAGAGGAAAAAAAAAAAGAGAGAAAGAGACAGAGAGAGACGGAAAATGGAGAGGTGTACTTAGGTACAAAGTAGGGCAGGGCGGGGAGCGGGCAGTTCGGGCAAGTTCTTGACATGGGTAAAGGATAAAGACACAGGGCAGTGAGGGCATTGAAATGACGTGTGAGGGATTCTGGAACGGGACTGGACGTTTGGAATTGCGATTTGAGACTTATAAAGCGTTGACCGATTGGCGTGTTTTTATGTTTGCGCCCTTGCGGAAGGGGAAACGTTTGACGGATTTCCTTTTTCCGTAACGGTGGGTGTGAGGATTTCAACGGCAGATAAAATTTAAGGGTTTTTTTTTTGGAGGGGGGGTTGATTTTTAGGTAGTTTTCTTTTAGGTTGGTTTTTGATAATGTCACCTATGTGGGTTGTTGGCGGGGGATGATCGATGTTCATGGTGGTGGTAAAATCGTAATTTGGGAGAAA
>JBBYHM010372228.1:5034-17779 GCA_038381775.1 Adansonia rubrostipa | reverse complement strand
TGCACAAGTTTATGAAATCAAGGTCCGAGTTAGTGCCATGAAACAAGGTACTAAAT
This sequence comes from Adansonia rubrostipa, assembly GCA_038381775.1. Lineage (NCBI taxonomy): Eukaryota > Viridiplantae > Streptophyta > Magnoliopsida > Malvales > Malvaceae > Adansonia > Adansonia rubrostipa. The sequence goes on along the minus strand of JBBYHM010372228.1, from coordinate 17,723 downwards.
CCGTGACAGAATATGCCAACTTCCTTCAAAGCTTATGGCAGGAACTTGACCATTATCAGTGCATGAAGACTAAGTGTTCAGAGGATGCTGTTATTTTGAAAAGTTTTATTAAGAAAGATCGAGTCTATGATTTCCTTGTAGGCCGGAATGTTGAGTTTAACCAAGTTGGGTGTAGATTCTTGGCAAAGATGAAATCCCTACACTTAATGAAGCCATTTCTTTGATTCGGGCTGAAGAGAGTCGTAGGGAAGTCATGCTTGAAGGTCAAGTGGAAGAGAAATCTGCTATGATGACAAGGGATCAAAATATTATGAAGTAAGGCAATGGACAGGCAAAACTGTCAAGGCTAGGGCTGCAAGGAAAAAACAGTAAAGACTCTATTTGGTGTACCTACTACAAGAAATCAAGGCATACTAGGGAAAAGTGCTGGAAACTAAATGGGAAACCTAGTACTTCAAGCCAAGACTGAGGGTATAATGGAGGACGAAAAAAGAGTCAAGGTCAGGCTCACATGACTACAACAGACTTGGAAATAACTACTGAGAAAGAAGAATTCAGTAAAGAAGAGATCGGCAGACTTAAAGAATTGCTAGAATCCTTGGGCAAGTCTAAAACTGGTGGTTGTGAAGGTATTAATCCTTCCTTGTGTAATCAACTATCAGACCTTTTTAAAATAAATTATGGTATATGCAGTCCATAAAATCAGTATTTCAAGTTTTGTAATTTGAAATTACCGATTTTAATAGGTGTTCAGTCAAACCTAGTGCAAAATGATTAGTGGCAACTCTAAATCTTTGGCCACTTTATGGTAGCCATAAAAGGCAAAATGGATGAGCAATTAGTCTGATAGTCTTCCTCTTATACCCTTATTTCACTACGCCTAATTCAAATCCTAATCAAGGGATATCCTAAAGGCATCATCATTATTTTTTATTTTTTAAGTCGCACACATCATTCGAACGATCAAGGGCACGATGCATGGGTCAGTAAGCTGAAAAGTAGCTGATAGATTTCATCCCAACTCTAATTGGCACCAAAATGAGGAACCTAAAAGTACTTGATAGGTTTCATTCAAGTTAAAATTAGCTCTAAAATGAGAAAACCCAAGAGTAGCTAGTAGGTTTATCCTAATTGAAATTGGCACCAAAATGAAAAAACCCTAGAGTAACTGGTGTTTCTTGTCCTAGTTAAATTTAACACCAAAGAGAAAAAGCCCAAAAGTAACTAATAAGTTTCATTCCAGTTGAAATTGGCTCTAAAAAGAAAAAGCCCAAGATTAGATAGTAGGTATACCCAAAAGTAGTTGATAAGCATAATCCCAATAAAAATTGGCACCAAAATAAAGAAGCTTAAGAGTAGCTTATAAGTTTTATCCTAATTAAAATCATACCAAAATGAAAAGCCCAATGCAGCTAGCTAAGGTAAACCCAGTAAAATTGGCACATTGATAAGAATAAGCCTAACACAGCTAGTTAAAGGTAAGCTCGACTAGGTTGATATAAAAAAATGAAAATACAAAAACAAAAAAAAATTGTAAAACAAAAATGAAAAATAAGAAGCCCAAATAAGATAATGTTTTTGGTCTTTGCCCTATTTTTTATCCTCAACAATGGCTAAAGAGGGATAACTATAGATATCTAATTTTGTCCAAGCCTCTTTTAAGCAAACCGTGCTCATTCTGAGACTTCAATGAAATGAACCTATCTCTTCCCTTACTAATTTTTGGACATTTAGGACTTGATTAAAAGGCCAAAAAAATAAAAATAGTAATAATAAAAAATAAAATAATAAAAAGGGACTACAAGATGCTATGTCAGGAAAAGAAGGTATAAATGTTTAGAGACTAAATTAAATGATTGGAAGGATTTAGAATATAAAAATGAGATTTTCATGAAATCCATGAAGATGTATCGATACATTTCAATAATGTATTGGTACACTATTAGATTTTGATTGTTTTAGGACATGGGATTATAGTTGTATCGATACAATACATATTGTATCCATACATCTTTGAAGTTTTTGGTTTTTTTTTTGTATCAAGAAGCACCTTTATCAATACCAAATGGAAATTTTCACCATGAACAAGCTTGTTCACCCAAGTTTTCTTACATTTCACCTTTCTAATGACCTCAGATCACTCCATAATCATGCAAGAAGTCTTTCATTAACTCTTTACATCAAAACATAAGCATGTGAACACTTATGTAGCTTGCCATTCAAGCTTGAATGAGCTTTAAATATATGAGTTTCATGTTCTAATTGTGTTTGGAAACAAAATAACATTTAGTTTGGTTATCTTCTAACCATTTTAAGTTTAGTTTGGTAAAATGCAATAAGATGCTATTTTAGGTTAAAGTTAAAATTTTTTTCTTGCATGAAACTCAAATATGACTTTGGTTAAGGGTTTCACCTTCTGGGCATGCAGCTTACTTTGTCCATTTAGCTCAGCTGAAACCATGCCCAATAAAAAGGTTTTATGCCCTTTGATTAGAACACCTAAAATTTAAAAAGATTACATGCAAGAAAGCTTAGGTAAGTTATCAAAAAGAGAATGGAAGTGCATGGGGATGCCAAGCAATCACCTAAAAAAAGGTTTTAAACCTCTTGGGGTATCCCAAACAAACAAGGGAGACTAGGTTTTCAGTTGAGGAAACCAAAAAGAAAAAAGAGAAAAAAAAACAAAGAGAGTTTCTTCAAGTTTATCCAAGGCAGTTTCTCTACTTGTTTTCCACTTTGTTTTTGATCATTTTCCTTTTCATCTTATGTGAGCTTAAGGATCCTAAGCCATGCTTGAGGATGATTTGAGCCAAAGGTGTAAAATCCATATTTATGGCCAAATCTTAAGCTAATCTTCAAATGTTTTCTTTTGGATTTCTTTGCTGATTTCTATTTAAGGTTTCATAAAATCATCTTTCCATTAGGAAAACTTGTTTTCCAAATGTTTTGTGTTAAGTTTCTTTAGTTTATGTAGCTTTCATTAATTTTTCCATGTTTCAACTTTAGTTGACATTTTCATGCATTATAACAGTTGTTAACATCTCCATGCATTTTCCATGAATACATTGTGATTATGACAACAAAATCATGCATATTAGTAAATCTATGTATATGCATGTTAACATGGTGTTTTGAAAGAGAATATCATGTATGATACCATGCTTGTATGTTTATTGGAGAAATAAAATGCTATAGATGCATTTAGAAATATTAAAAACTTTTAAGGACCATTTTACAATTTTCCCATAATGATTCCATGCATATTAGGACCTTTTCACAACTCTTGTGTGTTTTTATGTCCTTTTAGTCATTTTCTATGGCTTAGGGATTTTTATGTCATTTTATACATTTTGTGTCACTTTAGTGATTTTCCATGACTTAGGTATTTTGTGTAATTTCATGCAATTTCATTTATGTTAGGGTCATTTACGTCATTTTCTAAGATCTAGGGACTTTTATGCAATTTCATGTATGGTGGGGTTCTTTAGGTCACTATGATTTAGGGATTTTTATGCAATTTTATGAATGTTGGGGTCATTTAGGTCATTTTCTATAATCTAGAGATTTTTATGTAATTTCACATATGTGGGGATTATTTAGGTGATTTTCCATAATCTAGAAACTTTTATGCAATTTCATGTATTTTAAAGATATTTAAGTCATTTTTTATTACTCAGATATGAAAAAATAATATTAATTCCAAATATTACAAAATACAAGAATTATAATTAAATATAAAAGAATTAAAATTGACTATAATCGAGATAAGGATAACATGTGATAAATAGATTCCATTTTATGGGCGTCGTGAAGGGAACATATCTTATTCTGCATGTAATCGACTCCTGAACCCTTTTCATACACATCTATGGTTAATACGCAGATGTCATAGTTTGTTTTCGAGGGTCTCGTAACCTTTAAAAGAGAAACTCTAGTAGGTGACTAATCTCACCTAGCCAAAATAGATTGGTGGTGACTCTAATTCTTTTGATCATTTTATAGTGACCATTTAGGGTTAGGTAGGATAAGTTATTCGATCCAATAACCAAGCCCTTTCTAATTTGAGAAAAGAGAATAAAAATTTTATCCATTCCAAGTATGGCATGTTGAATTCTCATTCAGTATGTAACGACGGCGACTGGGGGTATGTTACAACATGCAAGATTAGCTCGAGCAGGTTTAAGAGTTGGTTTATTAAAAAGGTTCTTCTTGGGAGCCATTGTAACTTGATAACTTGAATTTTGAAGAAAATAGATGAAAGAAGAGATTGTCCTACCAGGCATGCTAGAAATTTTGTACGCATAAATTGCATGTCAAAAATGACATAGTAAATTTAGAGACAAACAATAATTTTATTTATCAAACTTTAAATTACAATCTCCAGATATTCCTTAAAACAAAGAAATCTTTTGATTCTTTTCTTTAGCATAAACTTCAATTCAAGGATCTTTAGTCTTAATCTTGAATCAACAAGGTTCGCTTCATGGGTCTTCTAGACTTTATCTTGACAAATGGAATTCGCCTCCTTTTTCAAACAGGATTAAAGAGCAGCTTCTTGAAGAACGAGAGTAACATTCTTCATATTCTTCAAATTCTTCATTGAAATTTTCTTGAAAAATTTGAAAGAATTTGGGTCTTCAAAGTTTGCTTCTTCTCTTCAAGCTTATGAATTATGATGAATGGCTTTGATGCAGACTCCTTTTTATAGTGTCAATTAGCCAAGTGGAAGAGAGCTCTTCAAAAATTATGGTTTCTGTATAAAAAAAAGTTTCAAAAGAACGTATCTTCCTTATTTTCTCTTAATTAATTTAATTTAATTTAAGATAAAAGTCTAATTAAATCTCTTTTATCTCCCAATTATTTTAATTAGAGATAAAACTTTTTTATTTATCTTTGCATTAATTTAACTTAATTAAAGATAAAACTCTTTTATTTATTTTTAAATTAATTTAATTTAATTAGAGATAAATAAACTAATTATAATGTCATCGATACAATATCATTGATTTCACATTATGTTACAAAATTTAATTGATAATTCTTTAATTAAAAGAAAGTTTAATTTACATGTAGTAATTTCTAATTGGTTAAAAATTTTATCCTTCTATAGAATCAAAAACTACTAAATTACCACGTAAAATAACTTTTGAGTTATTACGAGTGTAGCACGCAAAATCTCAATAAACTTTAGCCCAGCTACCGGACTAAAGGCTTTTTCAAAGTCAACATTTTTATTTTATTTGTAACCCGCTTTAGCCAATAGCTTTGCACAGACCCATCCATATCGGCCTTCACTTTGAAGCCCAACTTGCACTCTTTGGGTCTAATCCATTTAAGTACGCTAAAGGGGAAACCTTTTGAACGATTTCCTTTTTGTTCCGGCGTAGGGCGGGGAGGGTTAGAAGTGATTAGTGATATTTTTTGGTTATATTCTTAGACGTGATAATTTTGTACCATACGTGATACTATGTAGATATGTGATAATTTAGATGTGACATTAAGCTTTAATGGTGTGGTACTAATTGGAAATCTTCTTTCTTTTGGCCTTTTAATTCACTTTCTCGGAAAGAAGAAAGGCTTGTAATGTAATCAAATTTGTACAAAATCGTTTAAAATCTTCATTATGAAGATTTACTACTTTATGTGGTGATGAATTCTCACCTTGTCAATGTCTAGATTTTAAGAATTCACTTTGTTAATCCCCCTCACTCCCCCCTCACTCCCCGCTCCCCCTTCTTTAGTGGGGATTGTGAAATTATGGATCAACAAAGAAAGCATGTTCAATCAATCTTAATAATTTTGATTGATTAGATATTTAGCTTTGCAATTTCTAGAGTTGGCTGTATTGGGCCCTACATTAGATCAGAACTATAATGGTTGTTAAATCACGGGGACTTGGAGCTTGACACAACTGGACAAGTGATTGTTTCAAAACTGCGATGAATATTCAACTTAATGTTTCCTGAACTCCTTGTAAAAAATTCGTAGTTTGGGTATAAGTTGAGAATAAGAGGATGGTTGTAGACATTGTTGTCTGAACTTCAAATTTGCAGGCTTGTAATATTCAGAATATGTGGTGAGAAATAGAAGACATTAAGCAAATATCCTTAATAACTCTCATTGGGAGAATAAAAAAAGATTAAGCTAATGCCGTGCTGCTTATACAAGAAAAACAGCCAAGCATCTGGTGACTAAAACTTCTTGCATGATGGAATTTTGTTGGCCTCTTAATTTGAGGTTATTCCTATGAAATTTATGTCAGGGAAGTAAAGCGAGAAGAAGCTCAGAACAAGGCGATGGCTGCCGGTGGAAGTGAATGAACTGTTCATGATTTTGCTTCGTGCCCGAAAGATGAAGTATATATATGCCTTAGCATTTGCTTTTGCTTCAGCAGTTTGCCTCATTCTTGAACGTAAGAACCTACTCAGCAAATGTTTATCAGGTTCTCATATTTCATAAAATCTGTCAAATAAATTTTTCTTAATGATGATTCCAGTAACTTTAGAAAATTGCCCCAATATACGGTTTTGAGTGTGCGCTGCGACGTGAAGGAAACATCCAACGCCCTGCTGCAAGGTGTCAGTCGGAGAGGTGAAACAAGAAAGTGGTGGATGGCTTATCAACCTGATGTCAACCCAGGAGACCACAATAACGGATGCTAATTATACGATTTTAATTAAATTGATTTATTAAAACTGAATTTGATTTGATTAATAATACGCTGTTAAAAAATTTTGATTTGATTTGTAAAATAAAATTTTTTAAAAAATTTCAGTTATTGATTAATAAAATTAATTGAATTACTTGAAATAATATATAATATTATATTTTTAATTCTTATAGGATGTTTTAAGCTTTATAGTGATGAAGCTTTTTTGTTTACTATAGATTTACTTTTTAATTATATTTGAGATGATTATATTCATTTGAATTATAAAAAAATAAAAATAAAAATTTAAGATTTTAAAATCTAATTTTAACATGGTGATGTTGAAAAAAATTAAATTTTCATTAACCAACCGAATTAACCGAAATTATTTAGGTTAAATTAATTTACCTCCCTTCCAACTCAATTCGGTTAATGGTTAAGAGAAATAAAAAAAAATTGTTTAACTTCATTAATGAAAGTTTCATTTGCTTATTAAATGGATCGATCTTTTGAATACTCTTAAATTTGATTACGTTATACTATTAGCAAATGCTTTGTTGTATTTATTTTTGGGCATTATAAAGTTAGTATAGTCGGTATCATACCGTTATCAAGCAATACATATCAGTTTTAACACAAAACGAAAAGTACCAATATTGTAATATTTTGATTTTTGTATCGATCATTATGTCGATCAATATCAGTACATATTAGTCCAACCGATTGGTTCAAGATTTTATTTTTTAAAATTTCCCTTATTTAGTTTTTTTAAACCAATTTTTCATTCATTTGTTTTTACCATTTTTTATTTTTTTTTATAATTACATTTACAAATAAAATATGCTCATTAAATTAGAGTATTAAACTTAATTACTAAAAAATTTATTATATTTTTAAAATTTTTATTTATTTTATTTGTTTGATGCTATAAACATAAATATATTATTTGAGGTGTATCTGCATATGTATCTAATATATATTTTATTAAAGAATTTGAAAATAAATTATTTATTTAAAAGATACAGATAAATTCAAAAAGGGTACGATGAAATATAATATACTGATATAAGTGCAAGTACCATAACATAATGGTACTAGACACTACTTTACATATCCTTTTATTGTTGTCATATATCAGTGGTACTAAGTATTAGACAAGAATTAGATTTTGGGGTGTCTTGTGAATTCATGCGGCTTAAATTCCCGGACCCGGAATGCAGGTTTCATGTTCGTTCATTAATCACAACATGTAGATCGTAGATGGTGATGATAATCATTCCTTTTTTTTTTTTTCCTTTTAAAGATTGGATGCATCTCAAGAAAATCAAGAAGATTCTTTTTTGATAGAGACTACCCATGAAGAAGCTGGCTTTATTAATTTAAATTATGTTGATTGAGCCTATTCATGACCTAAGTTTCCGCTACGGGGTTTGCTTGGATATTGCATAATTTGCAAGTCATACGGATTTTGCTTTGGGTTGGAAAACCAGAAAATTTATTATAAAAAGATAGATGTATCATGTTATGGATACGTTGACTAGCAATTTATGATTGCTGAAACTTCTGAATCTCCTCAGCTTTTGGCATCAAGAAATAATTCACAAGCTGGCAGCACAATAGACAATTTTGCGAAGCTATTGCGCTTCAATGACTTAGGCTTAAGGTTAGTTTACTAGTATTGGTCGAAAATGGTTTGGATTAGAACAAATATATATTTAAAAAGTGTGGTAGCAAATATATCTTATAAATTTTAAACTGTTTAGTATTATTGTAAATACATTTAAAATAATAAAAATTTTAAATCATAAAGATAATAAAATAATTTTATTTAAAAATCAACTGTTAAACAAAACTCTATTTTTTTATTTTTTTTGTTTAAGTTGTCAAATTATGATTTTAATTACAAAAACTAAAATGTTATTTATGTCTAGCATTAAAATTATGGTGAAACATAGTTGTACTGGAACAAACGCTGAACTAGACCTCAATTGCATTTGGTATCATTTTTAATATCACCATGGTAATCTAATAACCAAGATGATCTTATTACTAAGGTGATCTTATCACTTTTAATTTTTAATCATTTTGTTTGGTTAATAATCATTAATTTTTTGAAATTAGATCACCATGTTTGGTGTTACTAAAAATCAAATCTTATTTTTGTTCAACAGTACTAAAATAACTAAGCATATTTAATAATTAGATAAGTTAATGGTTTCAATTTTATTCAAAAATAATAATTTGTAAAATATCAATGAATCGTCTATTTACTTTATAATTAGGTATAACTAATTTAAAAAATTAACAAATATATTTATTGATAAGAATATTAATGGTATAAATTGCGTAAAAACCATTTGAAATGCTACATCTATTAAAATCATAATCATAGAAAACAAAAATATTTATTATATATATCATTTAAAAAAAAGTAAAAAGAAAACACTAAATTTATTTTTGAATATGGTAAAATGAATGTTAGCTTGAAATATAAAAATTGATAATATAAAATACATATAACTTTGGGGGAAAATTTTTTAATTCACGTATTAAATGGATAATATTGACTATAATTGATTTTACATTTCACTTATAATTTGGTGACAAAAGTTTTCCATTTTAGAAAAAAACTTAGATCACCTTCCAAGGCAATAATTTGATTACTCTAGATGATCCAAAGATTAGTACCATTTAAGATCACTAAATACTTACCGAACATAGTGACCTATTCACCATTTATAAATCGTCAAGATTTTTGGATAGATCACTCTGTATCAAACATGACCTTAATTTAAAGTTGAAGAAGCTTTGCTTGATAAAATTTTATTTTCAAAAGTGATGAGAAAAATGATATATAAATTGTGATTTGAGATTTTGAAATGCTTGACCTTACTCTAAAAAATGTACTCCAAAAGGTTAAAATGTTTTAGAAAAAGTAATACTCAAAAGTAAAAAAAAATAAAGATCATTTTTATTTTGAAAATCAAATTATTATTAAAATATTTTAAAAATAAATATAGTATAATATATTTTAAAATTTATATAATTTTTGTTGTCTAAAAAATAAAAATATTTTCAACCTATAAAATAAAACACAAAAATTAAAAAATATAAAAGGATATATATTGTCTTTTCATAAAAAAAGATTGGCAAACCACCCTTAAAAACACAAACATTAAAGGTTTTAAATTCAGAGCAAAAGCCTGATTTGAATTACTTTTAGAATTAATATTGGTTCAAGCAACCTTGAATACCCAAAAGCAACACGAAACGACACCTTAAGTAATCATATCTACAACTTTTTCACTAAATTGCTAGTGTGAAAGAAACAATTGCAAATTTAGTATCATATTGAAAAAAAAAAAATCAGAAAGGTGGGGCAAAACATTCACACAATGTTTTTGTCAGTCCCACGTTGGAAAAAGAAAATAGAATAGTGTTAGGCACAGGTGCATTTGCTGTTTGTTTTTGGAATGGTGCAGAAAAGATGACCATAGTATCAACAAGGACTTTGATGGCCACGTGAAAACCAGACAATGAATATGTTCAACTTCAGTTGTGGCCTCTTAAAAAGGAGTAAGACTTGGCCGATTTTGTATAGTGTTTCAATTTGGCATTGGGTGAAATTAAAGAAATAATATGGTAATATGCCCAGATTGCCAACCGAAAGTGACCCTCAGCTCCTCTTTTATGGTTGCCCACTTACGTTCGCATAGTTGAGTTCCTAAGTTAATGACAGAATGGAAGTGAACTGAAATTGTCAACAAAAACATAAATTTGAGAAAAGACTGTAGATAAAAGAAAATAAATAGAAGGTGTTTTTTCTCCATTTGTGGTTGCCCATTTCAGAACTAGGACTAGAGGGAATTTGTCATTATCAATGGCCAGGTGAATTTTTTTAAATTAACTTCAAAATTGTTATTAGATCTTATTCGTCCAGGTTGACAAGTTTAATTTGAACTAAATTAGATTTGAAATATGATATTTTAAATTTGATCATTTTCGATTACTATTTAATATAAAATTTTTTTATTTACATTTAATTAAAAAAATATAAATTAATATAATTTTTTTTAATATTTTAGATAATAACTTGGACTTTCAAACCCATCAGTCAAATCAGATCAAATCTTTAACAACTAAAACTTTCTGCTATCCAAATATGTTTAGGCTCATAGAGAAACAAGTTAGTCGTAGTTAGTTTGGTTTAGTTTAGTTTGGTTTAATTTCGGACGCCAACATTTAACTCAATAGTTAGTGCATATTTCTTCTGCTTAACAATTTTTTGAATTGTTATTACACTTTTAAAATATATTATGTTAGTTGGAAAGGAATTAATTTTTTGTACTTAATTATAAATAGTGTTAAGAATCTATCATATTTATATTCTTTTTCAATTAATTTTTTATTTTTAAGACATCTCACAAAACTATATGTCATTTTACTAATTTTATTTACGAAATCTAAAAATTCTTTAATTTTTTTTTTATTTATCAGACTAAGAATTACTAATTTTAGAGGAACTATAGTTGGGGAAACATGATGCCTTCATTGTAAAAACATTATTGTACTCGCTACGAAGGAATCATTGCATAAATATTCTTAATTTGTATTTTTGTTAAAGCCTTATATTTTTTTTTTGTAATTTTCTTAATTGAATTGGTATCTATTAACTCATGACATTAATTCAATGACTTTATAGATAATAAAGTATAAAATTACAATATAATAGTATTAAATGATATGAGATTTGTTGCCTTCTGCGTTGTAGTTAAAATACACAAGTATATAATAATATTATTATGACAAAATTTTATCACGTGATTAGTTAGAATTTTTTTAATTGTAAAACATATATTTAATAAAAGTGTGTTAAAAGTTTTACAAAAAGTGTGCTAGTGATGTTGATTACAAGTTTGTCAAATTATCATACCCATTTAAGTAAAATAAATACTTGAATTTAAACAATTGGTCATTTGAATAAAAATACAAAAATAGAGTCAGGTAGATATTTATTTTTATAAAAATTATCATTTCTATATTTATTTTTAAATATCATTTATTTTTTATTTTTATATTTTCAATTACATTTTATTTACATCTAACTTTATCAAATAATTTATTTAAATTTGATCTAATTTGAATTTAAAATAAACAAATAGAACTCAAATGATCTGAAATCGTATAACTTAAATGTCAATCCCGATTGGCTTGAATGATTGAATGCGATTAACTTGAGTGTTAAAACTGATTGACCTAAAACAGAAATAAACAAATCTAGAATGACCCGAAATTAAAATGACTTAAAACTGAAAAGACTCGAATCCGAAATGAACCAAAATTGAAATAATATAAACCTAAAAATCTTGAAAATTTAAAAATCTTAATTGATCTAACCCCATCTGAAACTAACCCAACTTGCTCAATTGACGGGTAGTTTAGAGTGAATCAATAATTAAACTAGTTTTTTTTTTTAAAAAAAAAATCATTAAAGTTATTGAATATTATTTCAATCTATGAAATTTTTTGGAGAAAAGATTAAACAAGTTTATGCGCTTCTGGTCCAATTGGATGTGTAACGCCAGGGGCATGGAAGAAGTTTTATGCTTATAAGTCACCGTATAAAGATACTTTAGTAATCGCATTACTTATATCTCTTATATAAAGATAAAACTGTCATAGATGTCAGGCATTATTCATTTTTTTATATTCATTATTTATTTATTTTGTTTTTTATTTATTGGGTAAAAAAGTGACTTGCACATCGAAATATTTATCGAAGCAACTAATTTTGATGTTTGAAACCGTCTTTACCTTGCAGCAACTTTTATCGATTAAGAGTACAACAGATTTGAACAAAAGTTAATTTGTTAAATTGGGAAAAAAATGCTAATAAAAAAAGCAAAAGAAAATGAGGTGTTTTTTTTATTTTTTTATTTTTGTTACTTAAAAAATTAGTATAGCCTGTTTGAGTTATAGGATGGCGCACGCACTCTGTCACTAACATAATGTCATGACAAAATAATATTTTGGGAATGGA
>JBBYHM010372137.1:0-17808 GCA_038381775.1 Adansonia rubrostipa | reverse complement strand
AAAAAGTATCGCCTTATGTTAATTAGGTTATGTTATACTTTGTATGCAAGCCCGTACATATATATATATATATATATTTGGTTGGAGGGATAATTACTCCTAGTTAAGATTTTGCTTTATCACGATATTTTTAATAACCTATTTTATGAGTGTCTCAAGTTCTAATCATATATAATGCAGTGATTAAATTGATGTCGTGAGTTAATAACATCAACTTAACTGATGAAAGTATAAAAATCAAGTAAATTATTATATCAAATAACAAAATAAAGACATCAATGTATTTTCAATTTTTATAGAATTTTTACTCTGAAAAAATTTAATTTTTCCTAAAATCTACTTTAAAAAAAAAAAATTATACATCCAAACTACCCACTAATCACTTTCTAAAAAAGATGATTTTTTTTTTACTCATCCTTTTTTTAATCCGTGCAAAGAGTATTATGCATATCTAGTATATATATATCTATACTAATAATAAAAATCTTAATTGAATTGATCTCACTAGTTAAATGATATCAAGTTAATTAAAAAATTAAAACAATCCAAATAATATAATATGATATTGGTACCTTTTAATTTTTATATTAAAAAAATTATCAACTTCTTCCTTGAAGAAATGCCTGTGAGTACAAAAGTTCTATTTCAACAATATATCTATTACATGATATTTTTCCCTTCCACCTGGGTCACAAATGCGCATATATATATATCTTGTAATCTTAACAGAAGAAAACTGGTATAATACCCCTTGCTTTGCTTCAGGTTAGGAGTAATCGTTTTATAATTTATATATCTTCAGGTTAATTGTACAAAGGGATTAGTTGAAGGAGAGATTCTGACGTACTTGATACAAACAAATAAAATCACCCATTACTTGTTTTAAAAAAAATGACGAAGAGTACTCATTCAGAATTGCACTTTATTTAGTTGCTGCTTAATAATATGTACCTACTAAACAAATCGAGAAATATGAAAATTTTCTTTGCAAATTATGTTCTATAATAGCAATACATTTTCTCTTTCTTATGAAACCAAGCTAGTTGCGTACACCTAAATTTAGCAAGTCCAGTCCTGAATGATGCATAAACGCTAAAATTTTCTTTAAAGAAAAAGGAAAAAAAAAACGCCAAAGACTCAGTAACTGTCAAAGGAAGGACTTACCTAATACAAACTAACATGAGAACAAATACTCGAACTTCTTGTATTTCCTGATCTCCATGGCTTATTTATTGACTTACTTCAAACTAAAGTTATTTGCCAATGATGTTGCAAGATAATAAATAACTCAAATGATGCAGATGATTTAAAGGTCGTCAGTCCTTTTAATCTTTATCCAATTAACCTTTTCCAGTTTTTAGTGAAAACCGTTTAATGAGTGAATTTGTCCAAACCCACATCGAATTCAAACTAAAATAAATGAACCAATTTCTACAGTCAAATAACTCAGTCTGTGTAATGGAACAGAGGCAACACTTATGTTGCAGGATATTTTAACTCTTCTTTATTATTTTCTCGATTATGCACTTCTTGCTTTTTTAAGAAGCTTCCAAACATATACTCGAATATAATTTTTAATTAATAATCTATTAAAACAACTTCCTAAAACCATGAAGTAGATGAACTTAAAATCTAACAAGCCACATTGCCTAAAGCTCAACTCATGTGCATAACATTATCCAAGCAGGAAATGTCCAAAGACACAAAGGTACAAATTTGCCATAAATTAATAATTATTTTTCAATCTATCAACTTGTTAGAATCCATATAAATAATAATAGTAATAAAAAATATTACCTTATGATGAAGCAACTTTCAAAATAGATAACAGAAGTCACTCCAAACTTCAATGCTGCCGGAACTTAGAAACGAAATTGATCAATCATTCCAAGCCTCACATAGTGAATTGATTAGTCATTCCAACCTCAATGCAGCCTGCAAGATAGGCAATGATATTGAAAAGTTAATTAATAATTGAGTGTCTTGGCTCTTGCAATTAAGAAAGCACGCAAAAACAATTAAATAAATTGATTTGCAAGAAAAATTCGGTCCAAGGTAATTTTTTAACACGTGAACATTTAAAAACGAATGCAAATGAATAAGAAATATAGAGTATATTATAACAAGGATAGATACAAACTTACTCTAGAAAAGAGAGAAGAACAATTTCAAACACTGAAAACTATATATAATGAAGAAAAAAAATGTAAAAGGAAAGATATGATATAAAACATAAAATATCAATAATCTCTACCAAATAACATTAAAAAATGAAGGAAAAATGGTGTAGATATATAGTTGTACAGGCCATTACTTAATCAACATTGCATAAGTAAGATCACACATAATGAATTCTTATCAAGTAATGTATACTTCGAAAATTTATAAGGAAAAAAAAATTAAATGTAGTAACTTATAGACATGAAGCTAACATTTGATTCACAAAGGTATTATTGTACATGCTGCTCCACACAATGAAAATGGAGTTCACTTTAAAGCTAAAAACTGCAATAAAAAATCAAAAAAAAAAATGAATGAAATAACATAAAATATGTAACTCTGAAGTGTATTGAAACTGTTATTTGTGTTAAATAAAATGAATGCATGCCTTTTTACTTTTATTTCTAAGATTTGAATTAAATTCTTTCAAATGTAAACACAAATAGTCAAATACTACAACTAAAAATTTATATGTCATTTGTTTTTTATATATACTGAGAGAAAGATTAATGTTTCTATTGCCTTAATCAAGTATACATGTTTTGAATGATTAAGTTAAGTGAATATTATGATCTTCTACTCTATTATTCATGCTTTATTGACTTTCTATAGAATATATCATCAATCATTATTTTCGAAACTTTGTTTTTGCCGGTACTTCTTGAACCAATGATTCTGAATTCCAAACCTTTTTTCTAAAACATATAAAAATTCCGAACTTATAATATATATATATATATATATATTTATATACATGCAACAAACTCACTTAACATCTGGTAAAGCAATGTGAACTAGTTCAAACATGCCCTTATATGTATTTGCTTTAGGTGGTGGAGGCTTATGGTGAAAGTGGAAGAAACCTATGGTATCTTACCTTTTTTGGCTACTGAAAGGGTGGTGATCGGGGAAGTGCTACTTCATGGTTTCACGTGGTGTTTGCTTACTTCAGATGTCTGATGGTGGCTACTTGCTTTGATTTAGCAGTCCCTTTGTGATATTTCATAATTAAATATGCAAATATATTAATATTAATTTTCATTTGATAATAACATTATTATAAATTATTATAGCTTTTAAATTTGTGTTCTATTATTTTTTTTTCTTTTGATAAGAGGAATATTGATATAGTCAAAATAAATTAAATATAATACACACAAAAGATAATTTTTTCTTAAATTTTTCATTCACATTAAAATATAATATGTTCTTTCTTCTATGTGTACATATATCAAGAAAAATTAAAATATTGATAAAAAAGAAAAAAGCTTTCTAATCAATTAGACAGAGTTGAATTTTCACAGGTAGCAACAGGTGGTTTTGCAGAAAATTTTTCTTTGTTTGTTGACTGCCCAAACAAAAATGTTTTATCTTTGGGTATGTATCAATAAAAAGGCATAACAATCGGCAAACATGAAAAAAAAAATTATCAAACAATTATGTATTTTATTTATTTATTGATTATCCGATAAAAAAGTATTAAAATAAAAACCCTAAACTAGCGTTTCAAGAGCGGTTATATAAAAATAAAAAACGGACTGCAATCACGGCAGTATGTAAGATCGTTAGACAAAAGTTAGTTTAACACGTGGCTTTCATTTAGTAAAGGGATATATGTGGGGTTAGGAAATAGGAGGCACTGGGGTAGAGGATTTGTAGTCGAAAGAGACTAAGAATTGAAATTTATTAATTTATATTATATTTATATATTTAATTATATAATAATTATATTTAAATTTTTTTATATTTATATTAATTTTAATATTTTTATAATTTGTATTAAATATATTTTAAAAATATATTTATATCATATCATATTATATTTTTTTAATTTTACCTATATTATATTTATATAATCGTATCAAATATTATCAAATTTACTAAAAGCTTAGCCGATTATCAATTCTCACTGCAGAATGTCTTATGATGGTCTTGACGAAACAATTACTGCTTCAAAATTATAGGTCTTGAGTTAAGAAAAGGTCAAATTATATAAAAAGTTCTTGCAATATATTTAAAATATAGATTTATTTTTTATATCAATTTAAAAAAAATTATAAATTTTTATTATACAGGTTAATCAAATGTTCATATTTTTTTGATTTTCCCTTTAATTAAAATGATGCATGTTATTTTTTTTTTACGTTCCATATAAAATTAATATATTAAAATAGATGTCATTTTCACATATTTAGAAAAAAAAAAGGCAATTCAAATTTTAAAATCCTAAATTGAAATTCTTAAATATCTCTATATTACTTTTTAGGGTTTTGAAATTTCAATCATTTTTAAAATTATGTGAAAATGACATATATTTTAATATATTAATTTTATATGTCACATAAAAATATCATCAATATCATTTTAATTAACAAAAAAATAAAAAATATTTTTAATTAGATTGATATTAATTAACTCGTATAATAAAAAGATTAAGATTTTTCAAATTAACGTACAGGAACTAAATCTATGACTATTTGCGTAATTTGACCTTAATAAAACAACCCTCTTATTTAGTTGATTGTAATTGCATATTTTTTGACATGTTCATGCATCATCTAAAAAAACTAAATCCAAAATTTGGAAAAAAAAAAAAAAACTCGAGTAGTTCTGCTTATTTAGATCATATTTCTAACTAATTGATCTTAAACAATTGATCACTGGTTTATATTTTCTGATATTATATTTGTTTTATTTCATCGCACTAATAGTTTTCATGTTTTTTTTTTTCACTGATTCTGCAATTATTTATGCATTAAGTTTTTATCAGTGATTTGAAAAAAATTTTAAAATTTAAATTTAATTGGAACCAATCCAATTAGATAATTCAAGTTTGTTATGTGAACAGTAATAAAATATTTAAAAATTATTTTTAATTAATATTTATATATTTTATCATTAAATTTAAATAAAAATAATATTTAATTTAATAAATATTTATTTAAATTAAATAAATCAAATCAATTTATTCAAAAAATACAAATTTAAACATGCTATAGAAGAAACTATTCAACTTTAAATAGGCCTATTTCTAATATTGTTGTTGCTCTAGACTATGTTTTTACAACAGAAAGTGTGAAACGTCCTTTTTAGTGGTGTGCCAATTTATTAAATTCATTGTAATGCAAAAAACAGCTCTGACTTGCATTAAGATGATTCGAATGTACAGTGCCATCAGCTAGATAAGTTTTTTTTTTTTAATTACATAGTGTTGAATGATAAAAAGAAAAATACATTGTGTTGATTCAGGGCGAGAAGATTATGTTGATAAGTTGGTATGCTTTAAGATTTTTCCTCTGATGAATTTAAATTTTTATTCTAGGTAGGGTTTTACATTTTTTTATAATAATAAATCATTCAATAAATTTAAACACATACTAAATAATTAACAAATTTAAAAATAAATAAATATGAGTAAGATAATTGAATGTAAAAGTAAATTTCGATATTTTTAAAATAAGTAAATACTGATTAAACTAAAAAATAAAGTAAAAAAATATCAAATAAAATTATATAATTTTACTCCAAAATAAAAGTTATATAATAATTCATCGCACAAACTTTACTATAATGGTCCCCAAAATCATCGTTTTACTTTTGTATTTTTAACTAATTCAAATAGACTTAATTAGTAAAAACTAGCAAAAAGGCTAAACGCGGTACAGGCAATAGACAAATGGTTCTGATAGCATCCAAAATAACGTTAACAGTAGCCTTGAGTTCCGACCCCGTAGCACAGGGAATCACGTACCATACAATAAATTAATTCCACCGACAACAGTAAAAGAAAAACAAAGGCAAATCAAGCAAATCAAGAACCCTTCCTCCATGGCCACAGTATCACGCCGATTTCAACGTATAATAATATTGATGGTAGCTAATTTTATTTTAATTTTAATTTATGTTTATGTCAATAATAGGTTTAAATTTATTTTAATTATATTAGTTAAAAATAATTATATTAATTAATATATAATATAAGTTTGTAAAAAATTTAAATTATAAATTTAATAAATATTAAATATAATTATATATATTTAATAATTATTAAAAAATTTAATTTTATTACTTAAATTGATATTATTTTTTTATATTTGATAAATTTTTTTTAAAACATTATATAAAATTAATAAATATTTTATATATAAAATTTATTTTATTTATTTTATTTTATATTTAAAAATATTTTTCATATAAAATTAAAAATATAATAAATTCAAAACTGTATATTACAATATACTGATGCGGACATATAGCAATACCAGAGAAAAAAAATTATATACCCGTTACTACTGTATCAACTACCTTGCCTCAACCTCCAGAATCATGACATCTGGATCCCAGTCAACTAGTATACCCTATTATCCATGACTAACCTGTAAATTAATAATATAAAAATTAATTATTAAGACTAACAATATGAAAATTTAACTAACGTTAAAAATTAATGATAATTAGTAAAAGATTAATAATATAAAAACTTTAAAATATCATCTAATTATGGATAAAATTATCATCAAAATATATTTACATAATACATCAAAAAATATATATAACTTCATGGCAACTTCGTGAAAAATTTAACCTAATTCATTACTGTTATATTCTAATAAATAACTTCTGAAAAGTAAATGGTGTAAACATGTCACGATATTTTTTATTAAACATAAAAAAAAAAAAACCAAGAAAATAATGATTGTATGATCTCAAATAGTTTAAGCTAAAACACACTAATGGACAAAAAGAAACTATTATCTAAATAACTCCAAAAGCCCATCCACCTTTGCCAAACTTTCTTCTAGATCCACCATATTTTTAAATGGATAGATCTCCATTAGCTCTAAATAGACTCCATTTTTGATAAATTTAACATTCTATAAATAAAAAAAATCTATATTAAAAAATCAATTTCAAATATCTTTTAAAAAATACAAAACCAAACAATTATTATACTTACATGATTAGAATGGTATGCTAAATTCTTTATACAATTTCTTAAATACTTAAGCATTTTCGTATTGCTGGTAACATCGTACTTTTTCTCGAAATTTAAAATTTTTTTCGAAAAGAATAGACTGAAGAATGTTTCCATCCCACAATGGAAATGCCACATCGAGAATATTAACTTCTTTAACTAATCTGCAAAATTTTTCAAACCATGCATTTGTTGTTAGATATTCTCTTCTACCTCAAAGATTTTGGATGAAATTCCTTAACTTCTTCAAATCCATCAAAGCTGCATGGCTTCGAATTAAGTTAGGATATGATTTGCATCAGATGTTTTATTAATATAAACTTGTAACTAATATAAAAATAAAAGTTACTCTATTTTACGAAATAATAATATCTTGCTTGTTGATCATAAGTATTTTGTTGAGTTTAAATAGCTTAAAAAACCTTTTCAAATTATATGCACCTTTGATTCCTGAAAATATTTTTTCTCAAAAGTTTTTTCAAACGTCTATAATCATGTTTTGCAAAATCATCAGTATAATCAAACAAAACATAGTGTCAAAATTTGATTCTTCCATCTACCGTAACCATAATAACTATGGTTATTTCATTCACGCAATATTCTCCCTCATGATTGTTTTGAATAAACAATACCTTTGACCTATATTAATAAAAAAATGTTAATCTTATATCGATATAATTACATGTTAACATGAACTTATCAAATAATTAAAATTTCAAATTTCTTACTTCATAATTCCTTGTATTCCTCGGTCATGAAGTCCATACCATTAATTGTAGTAAAAGTTAACTTGATTCCTCTAGATTCCAAATCTACCATCCACTTTTTCAATGTACAATCAAATCGTTCATATATTATCTTTTCATTTATTACAAAGAAAGCACGGAGAGAATTTTGAATGAGTGACATTTATCTATTTTTGAATGGTTCCAAATATAGTCTCTTAATTTTTTTGCTCAACACAGGTATGCTAGTTGCATATCTCACCATGATGATAATTTCTCTTGAAAAATAAAATTTAGAAAAATAAATAAGATTAAAATAAATAATGTGATTCCTCCATATTCCAAATCTATCATCCACTTTTTCAATATGCAATCAAATCGTTCGTATATTACATTTCCATTTTTTACAGAGTAAGCACAGAGACAATTTTAAATGAGTGACATTCATCCTATTTTTGAATGGCTCTAAATATGGTCCTCAAAATTTTTTTATCAACACAGGTGTGCTAGTTGAATATATGTCACCATGATGATAATTTTTCTCCTGAAAAAATAAAATTTAGTAAAATAAATAAGATTAAGATACATAAATGTTTAACTATTATACCATATTTTTTCTTGAAAAATTTGAACACTTGTAAAAAAAAACATAAGAATATGGTAAGTATTTGATCTAAGTAAATCTTATATATTGAAATGAGAACCTAATAATATATATAAAAAAAACCTTCAGCAATACAACAATATAGATCAAAACAATAATATAACATGCGTTAAAGTGAAAACAAGTGAGAAAGAGAGATATAAATAAAAATTGAGTTTCTGATTCTTAAGTTCTTTCTTTGATAACATATAAAAAAACTTTTAACAATACAATAAAATTGAAAATGATAAAACAATACAAGTTAAAATAAAAATAAGTGAGGAAAAACAAAGTAAGTGAAGAAAAATTAAAATTTGTTGCTTCTTGAGTTTTTTCTTGTCGAAACTTGTTTATCTTAATTTTTAGGGTAGGTAGCACAACAACCATTAATAAATATTTCATTTATTCTCAACACTTACTACGTGATTTTTGTTTATCCTTGATTCTCAAGGATGATCACTAAAGTGTTTTCTAAAACTAAAAAAAAAAAAATTAGCATGACATCTTTGTCACAATCAGACATTTATAATAATAAAAAAAATCAACATTCTTTAATAGTTATCCATTCAAGAAAAATGTCTTTCCTTATGATTGTTTTGAATTAATAGCACCATTGACCTACATTAATAAAAAAAAAATGTTAATATTGCATGTTAACATAAACTTACCAAATAATTAAAATTTTAAATTTCTTATTTCATAATTTCTTGGTATTCCTAGGTTATGAAGTCTACACCATTGTTGTAGCAAAGTTGGCTTAATTTTTCTAGATTTTAAATCTGACATCCACTCTCCAACTTGCAATCTAATCGTTCGTATGTTGCCTTTTCATTTTTTACAAAGTAAGTAGGGAGAGAATTTGAATGAGTGACGTTTATCCTACTTTTGAATGGTTTCAAATAAGGTCTTTCAAATTTTTTGATCAACACAGGTGTGTTAGTTGCATGTATCTCACCATGATAATAATTTTTCTCTTAAAAAATAAAATTTAATAAAATAAATAAAATTAAAATACATAAATGCTTAATTATTATACCATATTTTTTTCTTGAAATTTTTGAACAAAGGTAAAAATGGAAAAACATAAGAACGTGGTAAGTGTTTGATCTAAGTGAATCCTACATATTGAAATGAAAAGGTAATAACATATATAAAAAACCTTTAGTAGCACAACAATACATATCAAAATGACAATACAACACGCATTAAAATGAAAACAGTGAGAAAAAGAGATGTGAATAAAAGTTAGAGCTTCTAGTTCTTGAGTTTTTTCTTTGATAACATATAAAGAAACTTTCAACAACACAACACAATTCAAAATGATAAAACTATACAAGTTAAAATGAAAATAAGTGAGAAGAAGAAAGTATGTGAAGAAAAGTTAAAATTTGTTACTTCTTAAGTTCTTTCTCTTTGAAACATGTTTAACTTAATTTTTATTGTTTTTAGCATAACAACCCTAAATAAATATTTCATTTATTCTCAACACTTAATTAAGTAATTTTTGTTTATCGATGATTCTCAAAGATGATCACTAAAGTATTTTTCAAAAGTATAAAAAATTTAGCATGACATCTCAGTCAACACATCACAATCATGCCTTTATTATAATTAAAAAAAATCAAAATTCTTTAACTGTTATCCACTCAAGAAAAATATCCTCCCTCATGATTGTTTTGAATTAACAGTACCTTTAACTTACACTAATAAAAAATATTAATCTCATATCGATATAGTTGCATTTTAATATAAACTTATCAAATAATTAAAATTTTAAAGTTCTTCATAATATCCTTGTATTCCTCGGTCACGATGTCTGCACCATTAGTCATAGTAATAGTTGGCTTGATTCTTCTAGATTCGAAATCTGCCATCCACTCTTTCAATGTGCAATATGTTGCCTTTCCATTTTTTACAAAGTAATCACGGAATGAATTTGAATAAATGATATTCATCCTACTTTTGAATAGTTTCAAATATGGTTATTCAAATTTTTTGATCACAATAGGTGTATTAGATAAATGTTTATCACCATGATAATAATTTTTCTTATTAAAAAATTTAGTAAAATAAATAAAATTAAAATACATAAATGCTTAATTATTATATACTATATTTTCTCTTGAAATTTTTGTATACATGTAAAAAAAATAAGAACATGATAAGTGTTTGATCTAAGTAAATCTTACATATTGAAATGAGAAGCTAATAATATATATATATATATATATATATATATATATAATTTAACAAAACAACAACAAAGATCGAAATGATAATACAACATGCATTAAAACGAAAACAATTGAGAAAGATCGATGTGAATAAAAGTTAGAGCTTCTAGTTCTTGAGTTCTTTCTTTGATGACATATGTAAAAACTTTCAACAACATAATATAATTCAAATGATAAAACAATATAAGTTAAAATGAAAATAAGTGAGAAGAAGAAAGTACGTGAAGAAAAGATGAAATTTGCTACTTCTTGAGTTTTTTTTTGTTGAAACCTTTTCCGCTTAACTTCTATGGTAGATAAAACAACATCATTAAATAAATGAGTGACATTAATTTTACTTTTGAATAGTTTCAAATATAGTCCTTCAAATTTTTCGATCCACACAAGCATGCTAGTTGCATGTGTCTCACCATGATAATAATTTTTCTTTTGAAAAAAATAAAATTAAAATACATAAATGCTTAATTATTATACTATATTTTTTTCTTGAAATTTTTGAACATATGTAAAAAAAACATAAAAACATTGTAAGTGTTTGATCTAAGTAAATCTTACATATTAAAATCAGAAGCTAATAATATATATAAAAAACCTTTAACAACACAACAATACAAATAAAAATGATAATACAACACACATTAAAATGAAAACAAGTG
This sequence comes from Adansonia rubrostipa, assembly GCA_038381775.1. NCBI lineage: Eukaryota > Viridiplantae > Streptophyta > Magnoliopsida > Malvales > Malvaceae > Adansonia > Adansonia rubrostipa. Next base: position 6,355 of record JBBYHM010372137.1, on the reverse strand, counting down.
AGAAAGAGATATGTGAATAAAAGTTAGAGCTTTTGGTTTTTGAGTTTTTTATTTGATAATATATGAAAAAACTTTAAACAATACAATAAAATTCAAAATGATAAAACAATACAAATTAAAATCAAAATAAGTTAAAAGAAGAAAGTACGGGAAGAAAAGTTGAAATTTGTTACTTCTTGAGTTCTGTCTTGTTGAAACCTGTTTTGCTTAATTTTTATTATTGGTAGCACAAAAACCCCAAATAAATGTTTCATTTATTGTTACACTTAATAAATGATTTTTGTTTATTAGTGATTCTCATGGACGATCACCAAAGTGTTATCCAAAAATATAAAAAATTTAGTATAACATCCCAGTCAATACATCTCAATCACATCCTTATAATAATAAAAAAATTAACAATATTCAACAATTATCCATTCAAGAAAAATATTCTCCTTAATGATTGTTTTAAATTAATAGTAACATTGACTTATATTAACAAAAAAAAAACATTAATCTCATATCGATATAATTACATGTTAACATAAACTTATCTAATAATTAAAATTTTAAATTTCTTACTTCATAATTTCTTTGTATTCCTCTATAACAGAGTCCACACCATTAGTTATAGTAAAAATTAGCTTTATTCCTCTAGATTCTAAATCTACTATCAACTCTTCCAATGTGTAATGAAATCGTTCATATGTTGCATTTTCATTTTTTACAGAGTATGCATGGAGAGAATTTGAATGAATGATATTCATCCTACATTTGGATGGTTCCAAATATGGTCCTTCAAATTTTGATGATCCCGTTAGAATATAAGAATCCCATTAGAATTTGTTTATTTAGGATTAATCGAAGAAGCGTTGCTATTCTGAAAGGATAAAAGGGTTGTCTTTAACGGCATGCAGAAACTCAACTATAAGCAAATTTTCCTTTTTTTGTTTTAAACCCCACCCCCAAAAAAAAACATTATTGAATTATAATTTTTCATTTAATTAATTAACAAAAAAATGTTTATGATAATTAAAATTAAACGGTGAAGAGAATCGATTTAGTATTGGAGAGGGTATAATATTAATTATATTTATTTAAAAAAATATGAAATTACATTTATCTAGTGGATGCTTAAAAAGTGATTTTTATTATCATCTTAAAGTAATTTAAACTCAATAATTTTTATGTGTTTATGTTCCATTTTTTTTATTGTTAATTCAACTTATATTCTCATTGTCACTACTCCAAGAAGTATAAAAAAAGAAAAGTGCTCATAAGTACTAAAAAAAAAAAGGTAGTTGCTTTCATACAAGTATAATAAGTATAGTTGCCGAGTGCCAACGATTCAAGATTCTATCCGCCATGCTCAATTTATCAATTTCAAGATTAATTAAGATAGGATATCAAATAAGTTTTGCATATAAAATTTAAAATTTAATTTAATTGGTGCATATATTATTTTTGAAAATTTTAATATTTATAATTTTTTTATTTTCAAATAAAAATACTTACAAATTTGTCCACCAAAAGTGTTTATTTTAATCTTTAATTTAAAAATCTTCATGTAATTAAAATTTATATCATCAACTATATTATGTCTCACATACCTCATAGTAACCTTATTTTAAATGGAAGTCCTAAACTTGAAGCTTCCCTCGTAAACATAGTGAGAAAAATTGGAATGGATTAATAGTTTAATCGGGAATCTGAGGGTAATCGGATCCAAGGCTAAGTTGAATTGGTTTAAAACTAAAAAAAAATATACATTTTAAAAATATTTTTTGTATGTGATGAAACTTTTAATCCATAATCTTTCAAAGTTATATTAATAACCAAACCACTATTTTTATTAACTATTTATTATATTTTAATATTTATTTGATATTAAAATTATTTTTAAAATATTTAAAATTTTATTTAAATAAAACAATCTATTTAATTAATTAAATCAATAAAATTAAAAATTAAAAATCAAATCAATAGGATATTCATTCCGATTTTATTAAACTTGCTCATAAATTCTTACCTTCAACTTAAATTATGTAAACAAAGAAAGGCAAGAATAAAAAATTAACTTGATTTAGAAGCGACAAGATATTCTCGTCAAATGCACGGGTCTGGACCGGTTCGTCCTAATCTTCCCTAGTTAACTTTTCATTGTTTATTATTATTATTATTATTATTGTGCGTGTGTGTGCTTTTCTGTAGAGCGTGCATGCCGCCGCCAACTATTTAAGGTAGTCTATTTCGGTTTTACCTTTCACCGCACTTTTAAAAGAATACTTACTTTTGCTTTGCATTTAAACTTCTAGCAGTGAATATCGATTAATTGATTTGTATTGGGTAACTAAAAATAAATTAAATATTAAAAATATATTTTTTAATATTAATTAAATAAGTATTGAATACTATTAATAGTAGTTTGAAGTTTTATCCGATTTTCCATTTGCTTAATCAAATGGAGATCATGGGAACAAAAAAGTTCAAGTCGTCTGGCACGCCGACCTAATTGGGTATTGCACGTTCACCTTCAGGGGCTACGATAGAGGACAGGAATCCATAATTTGATTAAATTTTATTTTATTGCCAGAAAAGGATGGATCTCGAATGGGGGACGGACTTGAAAGAGAGTAAGAAATGGAGTTTATAGAAGGGTGATGCGTCCACCAGAGGCCCACGTCATCTTCTTTTGGTTGCCTGATTGCCTTTAGATTTTTGTGCAAACTGTCTTGTTTTTAGAAATTAGTCACTAAATTATTGTTGCAATTAGCTTTCTTATTTATTTTTTAATAATCATGAAAAAACAGTCTATTAAAATATAATTGACAAATTTACACTAAATCCAAATTAGATTATAAATTTAAAGCATACTAGAATTTAAACCACCTCTAACTTCAGGGTTTAAAATTTTTTAAAAATTAAATTATTTAATTATAAAGTGTTTTAAATTAAATTAAATTTTATTAAATTATAATTATCTTTATTTTTAAATTTTAATTATAAATAAAATAAATTTATGATAATTGTTTATTCGAACGAATTACGCATGGGTCCTAAATCAACGTAAATGTAAATGTGTGGATCACGAGTTAATATTATATTAGAAAATATTATTTAAAAATAAAATAATAAATAATAAATCCATCCCTCAGTGTATGTACATACTAACTCTTTTAAATACATTATTTAAAAATAAAATAAGAATAAAAATTTTTCTGTGTGAATTAGGTATAGATCTAAATAACTTTAAATACATTATTTAAAAAAATAATAAAAAAACTTATTTTTTTCCTCAAGTGGGGTCAGATATGGATGCTAAATCAACTCGAGCATAAATATATAGGCCAACTCCTTTAAAATTTTAAAAATAAAAAAATTCAAGCAAATCGGATATGAATCCTAAATCAAAAATATAAAAAATTACCTTAATTGAATAATTATAAGATATTATTTAAATATTTTAATATCTTAAATAATTCAATTTATTTAGAGTAAAATTTAAATCATTATGATAAATTATATAAAATATGAGATAATTTAAAATACAGTAAAATTTTTTTTAAAAAATAATTAAAATATAATATGATAAAAAAATATTAATACAATTTTTCGGCCGGATAAAAATGAAGAAACATACAAAACAATAATACAAAAAAAGAAATAAGAAAAACAACAGTAAAAAAGTATACTTCTTTTTTTTTTTCCTTTTTTCATTCTCTTTCTTTCTTTTTTTCCCTCCTTTCCCTCTTATTTTCCTCTAAATCGAAAAAAATACATGTCATCCTTGTAATAGGCTCCTACTTTTATTTATGTAATATATATATATATATATATATATTGTTCTAAAATATTGGATTTACTATAATTAAATTTTTTTAATATTTTAATATTTATAATTTAATTTTACATAATTAATATTGATATTAAGTTAGATCTATATAAAAATTACAGCAAACACATTAAATTAATAAAAAATAATATTTTTTTCTATTTTTACGATATTATCTCTCTTTTATAACTACATTTATTATTATTTTATAGACTCATCAATTTTCACTAATTTTATAGCATGTATATATTCGCGCGCACGATGAGGCCGTGAGGGTCCTTCATGTTTTAGAAAGAGATCTTGGTGACATCCTTTACGAAATAGCAAATAGAAAAAGGATAACTTTTAAGTCGACAAATTAATTGTCAATTTGATAAGTACTTCCTCTTTCGGGACAGTGCATTAATTTATATCGTCTCTCTTAATTATGCATTAAATTAATTTTTAATTAAATTATTTAAAAATTTTAAATTATTTTTAAATTTTAATTATTTTAAATTTAAATTATTTTAAATTTAAAAGTCATTTTCATTTTAAATTATTTTAAATTTAAGTTAGTGCATACATTAATACATTGAGAGAAAAGGTTGATTAAATATTTCACCTTAAGGTGTAATTAAAAAAATTCTTGCAAATACGTATTAATTGCTGTGTCAATAATTATAAAATATAAAATTAAAGATCATAATATGATTAAACAATTTTTAACCGATAATAGCTAGCTCATTTTTTTTTTCAATTCAAATATGGTTAGGCTATTAATTATACTAAATCTTATTAAAATTATATGATAAAATAATTATTATAAAAAACTAATTAAATTAATTAAAATATATATTTACTTTTAAAAATTAAAATATACATGTAAAATTAAATGAAAGCAAGTAAATAAATAAATAAATAAAAATATACCGAAAATTAAGTTAAACACAACTCAAAATAAACCTAAAACTTTGTAAGTTTAATTGAATATGGATCTAAATCAAATTTGATCCTATTTTTTTAAATAAAGAACAAGCCATTATCTTTTGTTATTATTTCAAAATTACATGTTAAGATAATTTTAATTATTATTATAAAATTGTATTATTTATTTAGTCTTTCATTTCTTTTTGTTTCTTTCTCATCTGCTTAAATTAAAAAAAAAAAAAATTGTCTACCATTGCCCTCTCACACTAATATTATGAAGGGATAACTTTTATATTTTTCTATAATTACATAATAATTAATCAATCATAATTATAAATTATATAAGATCCATAAGGATGCAACATAAGTCTCAAATTGTAAATCACAAAGCAGACAACATGTTCTCTTCGATTTCCTCATTTTCCCTCCCTTTTGAACATAGAACGAGGATCTTTTTCGTTCATTTCCCTTGGTTTATAGTTTTCAACCTTTAAAAAAAAAAAAGTTACTACAAATTAGATCTACTCAAGTACCGGGCTACCAACCCAAGCTCGAAAGTTCATCTGAAATTTTGGAGGGTTTGGACAAACATAATAGGTCCGAAAAATGGGCTTTGACAAAAAAATAAGCCCAATGAAAAAATAAGCCGGGCCTTAGGTTCGACTTTCAAAGCTCGAGACCGACCCGGTTCACTATTATATTATATTATATTTATTTTTATATTTTATGTATTATATAATTTTTATCATATAAACAATACATATATATAATATTATAGTGTAAACTTTAAAAGCTAAGTTAAATTATTTATATTTATAAACTTAATAAAAGAAAAATATTAAATTAATAAAAATTAAATTTTAAAAAATATATTTAAAAAAATATAATATGGGAGAGCCTAAACGGGCTTAGACTTTCTATTTACAAATATAGACGGGCTTGGACAAAATTTGAGGCCCATATTTCGGGTCGAGCCGGACTTGAACAAGCATATTTAATGTTAATATCATGCTCAAACCCGAACCGAATCTGATTCTACCCAACCCACGAGCATGTCTATTACCAATAAATATTATGTGTGCTGCCGTATTCAATGGCAGAAGGGATCGCGTAAAAAGTACGAAGGCCAAATCATAAATTTTTGTTTGAAAAAATAGGTGGGAAATAAAATTCAATGAAAATAAGTACCAAATGGAGATTATCTTCTATAACCAACTATTATTTTTTAGTCTTAGGACTCAAGCAGTATTTTTAAATTTATAAGGTTATTTTCGTCCAATTATTGAAGGAACAATTTAAGAAAAAAAATAGATTGATAATTATTATAAAAAAGTAAAATTAAAAAAATAATTACAAAAAAGAAAATAATAAAATTTCAAGAGGTATTTTTCAAATTTATAAGGTTATTTTCGTCTAACTACTTGAAGGAGAATTTCAGAAAAAAAAAAAGATTGATAATTATTATAGAAAGTGAAATTAAAAAAATAATTTTAAAAAAATAAATAGTAAAATTTTAAAAAAATAAATTGATAATTATTAAAAAAGAGTAAAATTAGAAAAAATAATTCAAGACAAAAAATAGTAATCATTAAAATTATTAATAAAAAGACTATAATTATTATTTTACTTTTA